>JPYR01000435.1:0-14820 GCA_000775305.1 Belgica antarctica
AGCTGTTCCACAGTCATATAAGTAGGGCGCGTCTATAGTAGAGTTGTCTCTGATAGATCCAATGAAGAGCGGATCTATAGATACAATGAAGAGCGGATCTATAGATACAATGAAGAGCGGATCTATAGATCCAATAAAGTCCGAATCTATAGATCGTTCTATTAATCTATAGATCCATCTCCAAATCTATAGATCCAATAAAGTCCGGATCTATAGATCCAGAGTTCCAGGTTTTCCCAACAGATGGCTTCTTTAGATCTATAGATACAAAGCGTTGCTTTAAGTTCTGTATCTCTGGAGATGGATCTATAGATCTGGAGATGGATCTATAGATCAGGAGTTTGATCTATAGATCCACGGCGCCGCCGCAGATCTATAGATTTGGAGATGGATCTATAGATCCATTTTGGAGATAACTTCACAGCGGTCAACTTCAAGGAGAGTGAAAATGCAATTCTTATTATTTCTCCACCTTTTTTAAAAGGTTTCAAACTTTTTTTTTTATAAAAATTCTTTGCTATAGGGTCGATCCGGCAATAAAGTAACAAGTGTAAATCTTATGTTTTTGGACACTCTAGAAATAAGAGCAACGTGACTTGTTATTTACTCAGCAGTTTAGTTCGTAAACTATCACATAAAGTACATTTCCTAAAGTACATTTCCCTAATGCTTTCCTGAAATTCAAATTTTTTATGTTTCGAACTCAAAATCCTTTTCATCACCAATCAATCCACTTTTTTACAACCGCAACTTCCTTTCATGGTTTTGCTACCGGCTATTCATGAACCCCCAGCCCCGTCTACGGTGTTGATGAACTTTCAGCAATCCATAAATCTCCATCCCCAACATCCTGTTCTCAGCAGACTTGCAGCCTCGCCGCGTCTCTGGCCTTACCCACATCAACTGCGGTGTGTTTGCTTAGCAGTCGTTCTTTAAAACAAAAAGAACGCATCGATGAGTTCAGAAAGGACGTCGACTTTTTATTTCAACTCTGAAGCGACTGCGAGTGCTTCATGCTGAGCTGTGTTCAAGTCTCGTTCAACACGAAAATAAAAACCAGCGAGTAACAGAAAAAGAAGAAAGAGAAAAGGAATTGGCTTTTGCTTTTGTGAATTTATATTCATCACCTCAATTTGTTTAACACCAGCGCTTGTTCAACAATACCCAATTTTTTCTTCTTCCACTTTCCATTCCTTTCTTCGTACAGCGGTGAAGAATGGAAAAAATAAATGAAAAACAAAGCCAAACACACAAAAAAGCATATTACGTCGCTCATGTTCTCAAATTTCCTTTAATAAATTGTTGAAAACGACAAAAACAAAAGCAACTCGCACATACCGCTGCCGCTACACACGTTTATTCATCATGTGAGATGTCATTACGGGGTGAAGTGGACTCTAAGGATCCTGAATATTTCAAGTTTCATCAAAATAAGCAGATTTTTCTGATATTTTTTCACGCGGTTTAATGAGCAGGTGAACTTTTTCTAAAAAATTGTCAACAACGTCCACTCAAAACGCGTTTAAACTGTAAAACAGAAAACTCACAAAAACTTAAAAAGATTTATTTACTGATGCACTTCGATTCATTTGAACTTCAGGCAAACTTCACCCGGAAACTTCCCTGGAAAATTAAAAAAACTTTTCATCTCGCCTACTTTTACTTATAATGACTTTTTTGCTCCCATCTAAGCTGGAAATTGAATTTCCATGCATGCCACCCTTTTCGCCCGAAGAAGACGAAGCAAAGTGAATGTTAAGCAGTCCTCTAGTTGATGATTTTTGATGAGATTCCTTTTATGAAGGTTTTTAGTGGCAAACCTCTGCTGTCCTTTTTATTATGATTTAGATTCCCACTTAGATTAAAAGGGGATCCTTGGTGAAGGTGTCGAGAACGCATTTCGATTTATAATTTTACAAATTTTGAATTTGATGTCAAAAAATTTATTATGATGTCGACACTTAAAATTGATTGCAGGGTGGAAGTTTTGCAGTCTGCAAACGAAAATGTTTGTAGAAATTGCTGCTGAAAATGGACGCATGCTGCCCAGTCACGAACAAAATATTGAAACTTGTTTGGTTGTGTTAACATGTGTGCAGTTTTTTGCAGAAAAATCACTTTTCCGTCGCTTGTCCTGCTTTCAGTTTGGTCTACTTTTTGAATTTTTTAAGCTTTATAAAATTATGAACGTTCAAAGTTAGTTTAAATGGAGCAGTCATTTTATAAGGATTAAAGTAACTGATGAGTACATAGCGAACAGAATTGATTAAAGTTATTTTTATTGATTGATTGATTGATTGCCTTTTATTACGCCCTAAGATTTTGCAATCATTAATGGGCAGATACATCGAAAAAGTTATTTTTAGAAAAGTTTCAAAATAAAAGAACAAATCTTCATCAATAAAACTTCAAATTCTATCTAAAAAATTTCTCTCTAATTGATCCAAATCCCTATTCAAACACGATTAATTTTGGTTATAATATAACAAAAGCAAGCTCGGATTGATTTATTCAGTGACCTCTTAAAGCCTTAAATCTATGCAAACATAACGTGTGAATTTTTTGATGTGGTAAGTTGAAATAGCAAAATATGCAAATATTTCAACGGTTCCTACGCTTGAAGCAAGAAATACTGATCGTGGAATGGGGTTTGGCGCAACGCCAGCTTCAAGGCTGGTTCTAGTTTCATCCCACGACAATTTCAATTACTCGAAATCGGAGAAGGAGAAGCGAATGAAGGAAAATAAATTCAGAGATGTAGAAAAACAATTTTTCATTCGAATAAATTTCTCTCTCGATGTCAAATGCCATTAACTGGGAATAAGTCACAAAATATGTTTAATTTCCATCCTGTGATGTAAGGACTTTTCTAGTTTTCTCACTCAAACTTGGTCATGAAAACGGAAGGAACCGAGGGTGGTTTTGCTGGTTGGCAATTTTCGTCTGCAACTGTGTGAAAACTTTATAAACTCAAATTGAAAGGCAAAAACCAGAATTGGGAATTGAAAGTAGGTTTTCGTCTACTTGCAGGCTTTGGCAAGCCGTAAAATTTGAGGTCGGATGGAAAAAGCGCTGCCATTACCATTGAAAGCCGAAAAAATTGCTGTAATAATTTTAATACCACCTCGGTGTATTTTATGGCCAGCAGAACGAGAAAACAAGTCAGTTGGCAGCTGCCATTCGCATTCAGATTTGTTGCCTTCGTTTAAAATTTTATCGCAGAAACCAATGAAATCCTGGAAAATATGTGCGTTGTAAATAATTCGTTTTATTAAACGGACAGTGTCAAGGGTAGCTGGCGACTTTTTGTCACTTTTTTGTGACTTGGGATGCCAAGGAAGGTAAATGGTGCCTGGTGTTTTGAAGGTTTTTTCGTTGAATAAATCAAAAAGCGGCCGATTTGAACTGAAAAAATCAAATTTGACATTATTAGATCATTTCTAATGACTTGGAAAACAAGTTTAATTTTTTGAACTCTACAAATTTTGATTATTTCTTTCAAAACTATTAAAGTAAACAAAACAGCAGAAAGTCAACAACAACCTTCGCAAATTTCATTCAGTTACAACTCCATCCTAAAAATCTACAAAACCGCAGAAATTACTTCATACGTCATGTCTGGTTAATTTGGCAGACGATCCTTATCCAAACGGACACATTTTCGTGCAATGCAACCGCGCTGAATTATGTATGAATGCGAACTTTGCATCCTCCAGCACAGGATTTTCTCTCTTTTTTATTGTTTTCCTGAAATATTACTTATTATTTATTAAGAAAAGAAAGTCTCGGAAGAAAAATGTTTATGATTGCACAAAGAACGGCAAAATAATCGAAAAATAACTGCTTCATAAAATGACTTCACTTGGTTGCTTGTTCGTTTGCCTGCTTGCACAATGTTCTCTCGTTCTCCACCTTGGCAAAATCTTAATCATAAATTTTTTAAATCTTTAAGATACACTCGGTGAATTTCTGTCATAATTCCTGTGACTGTGGTCCTCAAGAATAAATTTCCCCAGCACCGAACGCTACCAAATCTCAACTGTCTGCTGCTTGCTACGTCACACAAAAGGAAATAAAAAAATCCATTCAAAGAAAAATTCATAAATTCATGCTCGAATTGAAACTGAGTGGATTAGAAGTTTAAGGATTTGTGTGCGGGGAAGCAAACCAGCAAATAATTATCATACATTATTCAAAAAAGCGATGAATTGCTTTGGGGTTCAGACAGCCAAAAATCGATGTGATATGTTTGTGGTGTTTTTATGCTTGAAAAATGTTGCAAATTGAATAAGCAATGAATTATTTTTTACAGACGAAGTCAGCAAGCATCATTGCTTTGGGTTTAAGGCCAATAGTTTTATTAGTTTGTGGCAGATCTAATTGAGTTGAATGTTTTATATTAGTTTTTATGAAATAACTCAAAGACTGACAGATTGGATTACACATTTTTATAGACGCTTTTTTTATCTCAATCATCCACGAATCATCAAAATTTAATTTTAAACTTGATCAAAGTATATTAAATTTTACTTATTTATCAACAGTAGTCCTGCAGTTTCACAAATTTTCCATAACAAAGCCTTAAATTAGATTTTCACCGAATAAAAGTCAAAATTTCCAAAGTTATTGTTGATAACAGCAGCCCAAAAGCCATTCCTGAAATTCAAATCATTTGCTAACTCATTCATTGCGATCGCAAAAGGTCGGCAAATTATTCACGAAAATGTTTGAAAACAAATTTATTGAATTGATTATAAATGCCGCTAAGTTGCGCCGCTTTTTATCACCAGTTCATAAATCATTCATTAATAATTTTGGCAGCAACAGTATTTTTAATCTGATTCCAGTGGGAAACTTTATGGAGGCTGAGAATGGAGAAGATGAAATAATAAATTTATACTCTCTGTGAATTTTTCATAAAATTAATTTTCTTTTTCTCGCTTTGTTGAAGGCGCCCTGTTAGATATTTATCACGAGATAACTAATGTTTTTACGATCCGTCCATAAAAGAACAAGCGTTTTGATTAGTTAAACGCTCAAACTTTCTAATAAAGTCATAAACAACTCATACTGGATGCCATAAATATCCCGAAGTTGGGCTGACATGCCCGCATTGTCATAACGTAATTGAAACTTCACCACCTTTCAACATCGCGTTCTGACATTTCAATCAAGAGAATAAAAAAAAAACGACATATTTCGTGAAAGAAACAAACAAATGTGCAAGGGAGGTTTCTACACTATCTGTAAGCAGCAGAGACGTTAGTTTAGAATTTTGGTTTTTAAGACTTGAGAAACTTGTAGAAAATTTAAAAAAAACAATATGATTTGTTTCCAAACTATCTGTCAATAGCACTGACAATGAATTTTATCATTTTTTGAAAGTTATTATTAACGGTTATACATTTGGCTTAGCAACTTAACGTTCTAAAATGCCACCAAAATTTGACTGCTATTCACAGACAGTATTGGTCCCATATCCTTCCACATCTTCGCTCTACTTCGTTTTCATAAACATTTACACACATGTTGCCGTCAAAAGTTTAAATCAACACTTCATGAACCAAAAGAAATGCTAAAGGGAACAAAGTGTTATTGAATTGATTTGTCAAATGAAGTCAAAAGCGGAAACAAGCGCGATTTGATTGACAAAATCTCAACCGAGTTCATAACTTTTTATACACAACGCTTTGCTTTGTCGTACGTATTCTCTCTCGCATGATTTTTTCTTGTCTCAGCGTTCAGATGAACTGTGACGTGAGCTCTGAAGTCGCTTGGTATTTGTCAATCGATTAAATGCGTAACATATGTGGAAGCAATGGCTGTAAAATCGAGTAAGAAAGAACGAAGACACACTTTTGTCTCGGGAAGGATATAAACTGTCAAGTTATCATGCATCACGATAATTTTTTCTCCCCCGCCCTCACAATAAATTGAATTTCTCGGCGAGAGAATAAGAAAAAATATTCAATCTGTAGACTTTGGAAAGTCACGATGAAGTGACTGAAAATTGCTGTGACTTTTCAGCCACCACAAGTGACTCCGCAAAAACGCTTTATTTTCCCCGCACGATAATTCTTGGCTACAGTTGGCATTGCGGGGTAAAATATTAGTGAATTTTGATGCTTTTGAAATCTGGTGACTTTGAAACTTTTTAAATCTTCAAAAATCTTTAATTTTTTTACATTCAAAATACCGTTAAAGTTGAACAAAACATTTCTGCTTTTAATTTTTCTTAAGATTTTGTTTTTATTAGTGGAGTATTTGGTCAACTTTCATAATTTAATCCACTTTCTGGACGTACTATTTTTTACCGTTCTGCACCCACCTGAACCATTGCATCCATTTTCTTCGCTCGTCTTTTCGCAGAACGTTGGATGAAGGAATAAGAATCTTAAGCCATTTTCCCATTAAAATGCTGATTTATGCGTGTGGCTAGATTGAAAGAAAGGAAACCTTTTTTCTATCACTCACGCGCTCGTTCCCCCAGTCCCGATATAATTAATGTGTTGTGAAAGACAGCAAAATTGTAATTGATCTCCGAGACCTTCCCCATGGCAATTCAATCTAATCTCAAGCCAGATACGCAAGGGAAAAAGGAAAAAGGTTAATGCTTAAATTTCTTCAACTAACGATTCTTTTTCATTTTATTTTCTATGCTACGTTTGAATTTTCCTTTTACGCCAAATGCGAAACAAAAAGAAGCAAAAACCGTCATTAAGTATCTTCCTTTTAACGTTTCTTTTTTCTCGGTAATTTCCATGAAAGTAAATGTGCAGAAATGTTTGCATGGAAAGCCTTCGCAATTGAAATGAATTTTAGAATAATTAAGGAAGCTTTTTGCTTCCTCAAAAAGCAGCATTAAAGGAACAATCAGCAAAGAACATCGAAGAAAATGTTCCACCTTGATTTTGCGGCAATCAAATGTGAAATGTTAGAAAGCCAGCCGGCAACAAGGCCATGCTAGTTGTGATAATGAGATAGCATTTCAATTAATTAGCTAATTAATTTATTTATTTTTCCGTAAAACCAGGAGGTCAAACAAATGAACTCGTTTGCCGGTACAAACAAAAAGAAACGTTAACATCGTCATTAGAAATGGAATGAGATGGAAATATTTACAGTGAGTTTGAGTAGAACAAAGATGGAAATGTTTAAATTGGAAGGGAAAATGTTTTAAATAGAATTTAAATGAATCGAATGATGGTTTAATTTAGGGGATGTTGGAATGGCTTTTACATCGAAGTTTGAAGATTAAATTTGCAAATGAACAGGAAGTTGAATATTTATTTTCGAACACTAAATGTGTGTAGCAAATGAAAACTTTGTTTTGCTGAATTTGTTGTTGAAATCCTTCAATTATTGAAGGAACTTTTTAGTTGTTTTAAATAAAGTTTAACAATTCAGTTTATTTTTTTTATTTTTTTACAGTTCATTGAACTTTTCCATACCACACTTTGATAGAAAAACTCAAAGAATAAACGCTCAATCGTTTTGAATCCTGCAAAAATCCAGCACAACGTCTTATCCTTTGTCTCAAGTCGTTCCAGTCGTGAGAAAATTCAAATCAGAACGTCTCACGGCTGGAACTCAATCTTGCCAACTGGCTGAGAGAGAAACGACGGCGATCGTTAGTGGGGGCAGTGAATATTGTCCAGGCAGGCACACTATTGTCTTTGATAATGAAATCGAGTATGAAACAAAGCAGACGACATGTGGGGCTATAAAAGGCGATCGCAGAACGTGACTCGTCGTTACATTTCTTTCGAATTTCAGTCAGATTAGATCGGTGGCAAAGTCGCGGGCTCGGTCGGTGAAGTGGATTAATTAAAAAAATTGGAATAAACGGTGATTAAGTGGATCAATTTGATCGAAGTTTCACGGAAAATTTAAAACTTAGCAAAAAAATTCGCAGTTGAAAATGGCCGGCACCGTGTCCGCTGATTTTCCCCAGTCAATGGGATCGACAGCAGTTTTCTACTCGCTGCTGATTCCCGCAGTGCTTCTGTGGTTTGTTTACTGGCGTTTGTCAAGAAGACGAATGTATGAGTTGGCAGACAAGCTTCCTGGACCATCTGGCCTACCGCTGATTGGAAACGCGCTGGATCTCACCGGATCATCACATAGTAGGTGGCTTTGACCTGAAATTCCGTGGCCTTGCCCAACATGTACTTTTTCGGCGTTTGATTGCCTGATTTCAATTTGCTTTTGTTTTCTTGCGTCTTTCGTCTCTTAATCTGATTCGATTAAGTGCTTAAATTTTTCACATCCCAAATTTTTCACATCACTTAAGAATGTTCATGCTTTTCCATACTGCTTCTGACATATATTCGCTTGACGCAATTTATTCATTTGCGTAACGGCTCCGATTATGCTGTGTGTGCGCGCACAGAAGTGTTTGACTGTGAACGCTTTCCACGAGATCGTTACAAAGAGTGAAAACAGAGAAGGCAAAGACAAAACGTGAACTACGTGAATTGATATTTATTATTTCGGTCGCTAATCATAACGTAAGCGCGCTTTTTTTTCAGACTCGGAGACGCGGCAAAAAGCACATGATTCAATTTAAGAAAGTTTATTTTTAGACAAGTTCGTCCCAGGCTTTGCGGCTGCCTCCAAATTTCGTGACAAATTTTCGTAATCGCTAGATCACCGTCTCGTGATTCCATGTTTTCCATCTTGGGCGATGAAAAATCCGCAGAAAGTGACGTCATTCACGGAAAAGTTCACATGAACATCGCGAATGATTCCATAATGAGCCAATTTTAGCTTCCGGTGACGTCGGTGGCGGACAAACGAGCAGGAAATAATTCCATAGAAACGTTCTCAAGCTTCTCTGTTTACTTATCTTGCAGTCGTTTTCAAGACCATCATCACCAAGGGTAAGGACTTCAAGGAAATCATCAAGCTGTGGGTGGGGCCGAAGCTGATGGTCTTCCTGGCGGATCCACGTGACATCGAACTCATTCTCAGCAGCCAGGTCTACCTCGACAAGTCACCCGAATATCGCTTCTTCAAGCCATGGCTGGGCAATGGTCTCTTGATTAGTTCAGGTGAGTCGGCCGAAATTACAATTACCGTATCACTTCCAGCGGCTTGTGGCCCCAACAATAGCTTTCAACACTCTTTCGCCTAATCGACTATAAAACGAATCTTTTTCGATCAAGTCAGACAATAACTGAAAGGGGTCGTCGTGGAATACTTAATGCTTTGAATAATTAGTTTGATTATCATGCAAGAAAATTTCAAAGTCAAGGTATAAGAACGCATTTTGGGCCGGTTGAGAACACTGCACAGCCATTGATTATGTATTCTAGTCAGAGGACGCTTCTAAATTTGTGATAAATACGATTTTTCGGCTTCGGAATTTAAATCTGTTGCCAAAATACTTCCGAACAAACCCAAAATACGAGCCCACGTTTGACCCTTTGAATGTCACCGTGACTAATTGCCTTAGCCCGTTGAATAATGCAAATGCTTTCAGGTCAGAAATGGAGATCACACCGAAAACTAATTGCGCCAACCTTCCACCTCAACGTTCTCAAAAGCTTCATCGAACTTTTCAACGACAACAGCCGACACGTGTGCAAGAAGATGCGCGCCTTGGATGGAAAGACTTTCGATTGTCACGACTACATGAGTGAATGCACTGTGGAGATTCTCCTTGGTAAGTTTGTTTACGAAAAGTGTCTGGAATAGACATTGAAGGACTTTGAAGAACTTCGTGTTGGTTGGTGTTTGCAATGCTTTAAAACCTGCTACTGAATAAACGGAGTTTTGTTTTACGAATCAATTGAATAGTGAAAAAAGACAGTTTTTAACCTAAGTGGCTATGAATCGTTGACTTAGTTACATTAAAATATTTTTTTTAGTTCTCTAACTAGTTTGTATCATCAAAGTCTTATCTTTTTACAACCAAAATATTTTCACAGATCAAGTCTAGTTGTCGAAGTGGCTAAATTAGACAGATTTATATTTGACTCAAACAAACATCGATTACAACAAACAGTGTAATCGGAAACACTTTCCTTCGAGTCATACAAACAAAATCACTTAATTCTACTGGCCAAATGATACAAACTTTGGCTGTTTCGAATGAAGTTACATCAACGATACTATCAACATCTGTAGACTCTAGTTTTGTTCAATCAATGTTTAAGTATTCGGGGAAACACTTTGTAGGCGGCATAAACATGCAACACAAACGTAAACAAACACTTGATTGGACTACAAACAAGTAAAATGTTCAGAATTGCACAATATGTGGTCATTAAACGAATGATAACTACACCATGACCACAACAACCATACTAGTTTCGCATTTTTATGCAATTAAAATCATGAAATATGTCACCAAAGTGACTGCCAATAATCGAAGTCGTTTGCCATTCAAACCTTGTCGTTGTTGCCAATTTACGCATAATTTATGCCAAACTTGTTACCTTTTTCGTGCATGACAATGCAATGCGCTGCTTATAATCACGAACCAAAAAACAAACATAATCCACACCTGTTCCTCGGAATTTCCACACCATGCGCTGGCTTCAAGCACTGGCATGATGGCTTACATTCTAAACTTCCTTCGGTGTTGGCTTTAAACTGCCAATTTTTCTCGTTGCTACAACTTCTCTTTCAACAGAAACCGCAATGGGCGTCTCGAGAAAGACTCAAGACCAGTCTGGATTTGACTACGCCATGGCTGTCATGAAGATGTGCGACATCCTGCATTTGCGTCACACCAAAGTCTGGCTGTACCCCGACTGGATCTTCAACCTGACCAAATACGCAAAGAACCAAGTTAAGCTTCTCGACGTCATCCACAGTCTAACTAAGAAAGTCATCAAGAACAAAAAAGAAGCTTTTTCGAAAGGCACTCGCGGATCCCTGGCAACACCTGAATACATCAAACCAGAAGAAAAAGTTGTGAAGGAAGACAAGAAGAGCACGACGGTCGTCGAAGGCTTGTCATTTGGTCAATCGTCAGGGCTAAAGGACGACTTGGACGTCGACGAACCAAACGACATCGGCGAGAAGAAACGTTTGGCGTTTTTGGACCTGCTTCTTGAAAGTGCTGAAAACGGCGCCATCATCTCCGACGAAGAAATCAAAGAACAAGTCGACACAATCATGTTTGAAGGTCACGACACAACCGCTGCCGGTTCAAGCTTTTTCTTGTCGATGATGGGCATTCATCAAGACGTTCAGGTAACAACATGTCGAAGACCATTTCAACGTTAAAATAACAAAAAAAAAACTATTTCAGGACAAAGTCGTTGCCGAACTCGACCAAATTTTCGGTGACTCAGACCGCCCTTGCAACTTTCAAGATACCCTCGAGATGAAATATTTGGAACGCGCCATGATGGAAACGCTTCGTATGTATCCACCCGTTCCCGTCATCGCCCGTCACATGAAAGAAGAACTGAAACTCGTGTCCGGCGACTACATCATCCCAGCCGGCGCAACTGTCGTCGTTGCCACGTACAAACTGCACCGCTTGGAATCAATCTACCCAAACCCGGACAAATTTGACCCCGACAATTTCTTGCCAGAACGCCAGGCCAACCGTCACTACTACGCATTCATTCCATTCTCAGCCGGACCTCGATCATGCGTTGGGCGAAAGTACGCGATGCTGAAGCTGAAGGTGATTTTGTCGACCGTTCTTCGTCAGTTCCGCGTGCACTCAGACCTCTTGGAAGAAGATTTCCGCTTGCAAGCCGACATCATCCTGAAACGCGAAGAAGGCTTCCAGATCCGTTTGGAGCCGCGAAAGCCAAAAACCAAGCAAACGACATCGTAATATTTATATTTTTAAACGCATTGTCTGCCAAGCAAGTGGTAATAGGTTGTTTTAAAAATCTTGCTTCTTCAGCAAAATATCTTCTTCCTGGTAACTATCGTCGTCATTGAACATTTTTATGCCGTTGTTAAAAGTTGGATGCAGAGAATTTTAGTTCAATAAAGACAGAAATTGAATAAAAGCTTTGATTTGAAATTTTACGGATTTGGCAGTTTTGTGTGGTGAAAAATGCATAAAAGCTATTAAAACTGCAAATTTTTCAGATAATTGTCTTTAATCAACTTATAAGCCTAATAGTTGTTATAAAAAGCTTTAATCAAGCACACGGAAGCTCTGAACAACATACAAAGCTTGATAAGAGAGAAGCTAAGCTTATAAATAGCTTACAGCATACTGATAACCACAAAAACTTCATCAACAAGAAAATTTTCTACACTAAGCTTAAATTTTTCATGTACCACAAGAATCAGGTAAATTGAAAAGCTTTGCACACCTTGCACTTCCTTAATTCACTGTTTGCAGCTCATTCAGGTCGTTTTTGCAGCCATTTCCTTGTTCGAGGTTGTAATTAAATGAAGAAATGGGTTTTTCTGCATACATTTTCCATTCTGCAACATGGTAAAAGTTTGTCGTTACATCAAGCTGCTGATGACTCTACCAGAGCTTTGTTTGCCATTAAAAATAATTAAAGAAAGATAAAAGTGTTGTTATGGTGTGTTCTTCTTGATAACATCGATAAACAGTTCACAAACCGTTTAAACTGTGTAAACGGCTTGAAATTTTAATAGAAAAAAGGAACGTCACTCAAGAACCTTCCTAGTTTTGAAGGAATTTCAACAAAAACTTTCAGCAGATGATTAAATAATGTTGTAATGTAAAGCATTCATGAAGATACGTGGTTGAAGTGATGGTTTAATTATGAAGCTGGGAGAAAAGTTTTTTGTTTGCAGCTTTCCATCCGATTTTCCCACAGCACCAAGCTCGTGCCATGGAACTTTTTTGTTCCGAGCTGTTTTGAGCTTCCATTGTCGGCGATGATGAATATTGGAGAAGCCAAAACAAAAAGCGAGTGAAATGAAGACTTCATTGTAAGCCTCAGAACTGTGGTACAATGTCAAGAAATGAAGAAGAAAATGTAGAAAAATTGTTGAAGAAAAGTTTTTAAAATTTGTCTTAAACGTTTTTAATTACAATTTTGGTCTTTCAAGCAATTCGTTTAATTCGGTTAATGGAGTTGTCAAGTTTCGGGGTGAAAACGCTTCCGGAACGATATAATTTAGAAATGTTGCTGTATATTCAAAATTTTAAAGCTTTGAAAGCTCGCAAAAAGCTTCCCATTTACTGACACACAAAAATATAAAACATTTGCCCTTAAGATGAACAACTTCAGCTTCATCAACCATGGAATTTCAAAAAAACATTCCCAACAACCTTTAAATCTTCACGAAACACCAATTTTCAATCAGTGCAGCAAACCCCGAGTGAATCAATATATCCAGGCTAAAAATCGATTTTCTAAACTTTTCCAATTGTAAATTTTCTCCGAATTTTTTAATAAACATCAGTTCTTCCCAGATTCGAGTTAACGAACGTAATCAAAAAGCTAGAAAGTTCTATTTTATCGAATTACTTTTGCTGAAAACTTTATTCCACGTTGCTTTATTCCTGCGATTTCCGCAGCATGAGAGAGGGACTGCAAAAAGGGAGCGACCGATGACAAAATTGTCGAAGTGTAAATAAAACGTTGAATTGCTGGCTGTTTGTAGGGAGAAACCTTCCGACACTTCCCCCGACATGAACTTCCCAGTTTTTTTGTAGCTTTAAACAAGTTCTCGACTGGAAGACACGCAGGAAAAAGGTTAATTGCCGTTCCTAATTATAAGACAAAATATTGACATTCTACGCATTTTCCGTAATTAATAGCTTTTAAATTCAAATTATTTTCACAAAAACTCTGGCGCGTGATAGGAAATTGTAAGTCGATTACTTCTGCTTCTTTCATCTACGAAACGTTTCCATTGAAATAACTTATTTGTTTAGCGTCGAATATAATTAAATAATGTTGACTCTCTCTCTATGTAGGTTTTTGTCTTGAGATGACTTGATGCTGGCAGTGGTGATTGGGTCAACTTGGGGAATTTTGTTCACGTGTTTTCATAAGCAGCTTTTAATTAAACATGAAGGTCGCTTGAATCACTCAAATTAATTTGTGGTTGATGGAGGAAAATTACTTTAAGGTTAATGATGTCTTTGATCTAGTACGGGTAGTCATTGCATTGATCTAGTAAGTGCAAAAGTGATTGCTTCATCATTGATGAGATACATGATGTACTAGAGAATTATTCAACCTTCTAGCACTATTTATAAATAATTTATTTACAAATCATTTAAGACTATGTTTGAAGTAAGTGTAGTCAACATGAACATTTAGATGCTTGTTTTATACAGACTTTAAACAAGACATAATTTTGGCTACATCTAATTTGGACTACAGTCTCATCTTTAATTATTTTTTTCAATAATTTCCAAGCATGTTTTAATCAGGGCTTTGGTCCGGAACAGGAGGATCGGACCGTTCCTTTTGCCTGATCCGGACCAGATTTTAGTTGAAGGGGAACAAAGACTTGGTGCTCCGGAACGGACTACTGTTCCGGGGATCAGAGGGGACCAGCTGTTTTGGACCAACGCACTGGAAAAAAACAAAATTTTAAGGAAATTTCTGTTGGTAATTAAAAAAAGTCACGCTGCAAGTTGATTTCACAGCCGTTGACTTTCCCGCTCGATTTAAATTCCGTTTTCCCACGCAAACTGTTTTATTCAAAAAAGAGAAGTTGAACAAAGAAGAGTCGGGAAAAATATTTTTTTAAAAAATGTCCAAAAGAAAGCAGTCAGATGTATATGGCTACTTTAGACAGGACAGGTGAGACAGAGGGAGTGTGCAAGCAAGAAAACTGTGCAGAATTAATAAGTGTAAGTAAATTTGTTAAATAAGTTTCTGAGCAATTTTAAATGTTACA
>JPYR01000435.1:15098-45439 GCA_000775305.1 Belgica antarctica
TGGATCAGCTCTTTTTTGGGGGGAACGCTCCTGTTCCTGCTCCTGTAATCAATTTTGGCCGGTCCTCTTGCCTGTTCCGTATCGGAAAATTTTACCGGACCAAAGCCCTGGTTTTAATATTGAAGTCAAATCTATTGACATTTTAAAACATTGAGCTTTTCAACTTTTCAAATCTTTGCAATTGAATCAAAATTCTCTGATAATGAACTTGGTTGCACGCTGAGAAATTTCCGCTCCAGGAAATACATAATTTGGATCAGCAATATAGGGCGCTTCTGCGTCTTATTTGCATTCACTTACTTATCGCTTGCAAAATTCATTAACTGGCTTCGTTATTCTTAGCTGCTGGCAGACATTTAAGTTTGCATCGTTGCAATAACAAAAAATAATTACAGAGTTGTGAACAAATAACTCCCAAAGCACTTCTTTTCCTTTCAGGTTGCCATGCGACCTGTTTATTTTGTTTGTGCGATACATTAAACCATTACCTACACACTCTCTCCTGAGTTGATCACTTGCAGTCATTTTCCATTATTCTTAATGTGTGTGCTTCACTCTACTTATTCACGCTACTGCAGACAACACCAGCACACAAAGCGATCGGAACAACACAAACGAAACATACAAGGTTTTTAACAGCTATGCTTGTGTTGATTACACCCCGCACTTAAACAAACTGTTTCAGTCACCTGTCAGTTTCCCAATGCGAAGGGTGCTTGTTTTCACTTTGCCGTCGAAACCAGCGACTCAGTTCCTTTTCTGTATTGTTATAAGTTAGCTTGAATAGTTTACAGTCGTAAATAAAGGACTGATGATGCTGTTAAGTTAAAATATCGGTGCGATTCCGTGTTTTTCGTGCGTCTTAACATGATTTGTGTGACATAAACAAGTTTATTGATTTTGTACTTTAGGTTTCGGGGACGAAGAAATTGTTTCTTCGCTGCTGATACCGCACGCTAAGCAAACAATGCTTCGTTAACAAGCCGAAGTCGGTGTTTTGCTGAATTCTGGAACAAGTGGACTAAATTAGACGATAAACGAAGTTTCCTTAAGAAAAACTAGTTTTACAAGAAAATTGAACGTGGAACGATTAGAAAGTGATCTGAAACCGAACAAGAACAGTATAAATTGGACTAAAATCTGAACAATCAAAATCACCGTAAGTTTTTATCGTAAAAGTCCCTTCAAAAACTGCCCAGCCCATAAATAGACATTGTTGGCAATAACATCGACAAGAAACTCGTCGAAAAATTATTTTATCGATTGACCTTGGCGCTCGTGTATCCATCAACAAAGCTAAAGAGCATTCATGAAAATTGTGTTATTGTGTATCTGGAGTGATTTTCTTTCCGCCAGTATTTGCTTTCTCGTGCCCCGAACTCGCTTCTATAATAACGACATTAATAAAAGCCAACTAAGAAAACTGCTTGTTTGCTGGCTGGCGACGTTGGTGACAGGAGGATTTCGTTTCTGTTACTGTTCTGCCAGCGTAATACGAGCCGGAGAGAAGGAGAAACAAAAGCTCGTCTCGCTACACACGAAATCGACTACGCCGCTGGAAGGAATACATTAAGAGCTTGACGTTGAACAATAAAACAACAGAAAGGAAGGAAAGCAAATTACTTTTCGCAGAACTACCGAGACATTTGGTGGCGGAACTACCGTCAGCAGAAAACTGTAAAAACTCGAATCCAAAGCTCAGTGCTTGTCAAGCTTTCGGTCTAGCAATCGTTTGTAGTGCTTACGTCGTCTCACTCTCGTTCCATTGCGCTGGAGAGCTTATGGTGATAATAAAATAATATTAGTAATGGATTATGGCAGCTACAAAACAATGTGTGATACTACACTCCAACAAATAAGGAAAAGGTAAATGGGAAAATATATGTGCCGGAAGTTATGTGTGCAGGGGCTAAAGCAGAATGTTATTTCTGAGAAGGGTTGATTTCAATTGTTGGATTGAAAGGAATTGATTGCACAGAACTGAAGGAGTTGAAAAATACAGGTGGCGACAGGTTCCAGCTGAAAGATATTTGTGTCATTATTTTATAAATAGTTGGCGTTACAATCAAACACATACGTGTCAAAAAAATTCCGTTTGGTTGCGCCACCATCTAATTTTTGAAATTTAACAACTGTCACCAGGTGGTGCAATAGTCTATGTCACTATTTCTGTTTCTAAAAAGTTACTAGATATTTTTCTTAAAAGATGGTGCCACCGAGAAATATTTTTTTTAACAAGTGCTGTAATATTTTCAACAAAACCCATTTAAACTTAGTACCACCAGGTGGCGTTTTTTTCTTTAATAAAATTTCTAAAAACTAGCAACTTACCTTTGTCTGTTCTTCTAAATTTCTGAAGCAGCCTTGAACCTTAATCAGTGTTCTGCTGCGTGGAGCCCCAATCTTTAACACCCTGGTCCCCCAATAAGCGTTTTTCATTCAGCAAAAAAAAATGGGAAAGCGAATAGGAAAAAAGAGATTTTTAAGCAATATTGCCTTGAAGGAAACTATGTTGTAAATCGTTTTGCTTCATTTGACCTAGGTAACAGATGTGAAGTATTTTTTGCGCCCCTTCGTATAAAACAATGACTGCTGAAATGTTCCAAGTCTAAACACCCTCAAATTTTGATCAAATGCAGTGCAGAACGGAATGATCAGCAAAAAAATGAATAGCAAAGTGTGATTTATTAAAATTCCGATTTCTCGCTTTGCTTTTCCAATCGATGGGGATCAGACCTTGTAAAATTTATCTCGAAGAAACTTTGCCTAATAGTTTCAACATGTTTTCAATAACTTTTCTCTCGTTTCCTTCTTTTCAATCTCATCCGGATCAGTGAAAATAAACGCCAAGAGCTGAACCATAAATTGCAGAAGATGTATCAAGAGAAGTCAGAGTGGTAAGCAGAAACAAACAATTTATATGCTTACGATTGTTTTATGGTCGATAAATTTAAAAAACATGTTGCCTGATCCTTTTTGCTTCCTTCTTTGCGTACACTCAAAACGTCCGAGTCTGTCGGCCTGAGTTTACCTTGGGGGTTGTCGTGTTCTGAAGAAGACATTTTTCAAGAGAAAGTTTATCTCACAGCCTTGAAACTTTTGTGAAGCTTCAAATTTTAATTTTGCAAACTTTTACCAACATTCTGACCTCGAACTTTGCTTTTTTCTTGTATCTCTCGACGTATCAAGTGAAAAATCAATGATTCAAGCGTTTCAAAGTCAGCAGAAGCAGTTTGCTGATGAGAAACGTAGGCGAGATGAGAGAAATGAAAACATTTTACGGACTTTGGAGCGCATTGATTATCAGGCATCGTCGTTGGCAGCCAAAACAGAACGCCTTAGAACGCTGAAGGTAAAATCGTGCTGCATGAAAAATTAACGAACTTTCTCTAGTTTATGGAGTTACGCTAAGAAAATTCACTTATTAGTCAATTTTGCAAGGATTTCTTTAAATCTAGAACTTGAAACTTCTTTTTCGTTTTTTGTCTAATTTAGAAGCAGTACGAAAAATATCTGATGAGTTTGTGGCACCAACGTCGTCAACAGGTCTACACAACACCTCGAAGCTTCAATCCAGTCAGTCAAGCTCCGAGCTCATTCGTTCCCAAGTTTGACGAATTGTCCCTGCATCAATCATCCAATTACGGCCAGGCTGCTTTCCCGACAAACTCCAAGCCCCCGTTCTACAATACACTCCCACCGACGACACATTACGCACCCGACAATTTTAGATTCGCCCACAATCAATCATGTTTTCCATCGGCGGTTATTGGAAATTCAATTAGACGAGGCAATTATCGAACAACAGGTGCTGATATTGAGCCTCAATATTTTTATCCCACTTCAGCGACGACGCATCAAGTCTCGAGGTACGACGATTTCCCTCAAATACCACCATATCAACAGTCGGTTGAGACGAAATCCTTTCATCGTAATGACAATGCCATCAATATCGGTGACATAAATCTACCGACACCAATTAATTCAACTTACAGCTACCGAGTGCCAGGGTTCGACGAACAAGCACCCGAAAGAGCGTTCCCTTCGAGTTATCATCTGAATAATCAGCCACTAGAAAATCAAAATTACAATCGTGGCAACTCGAGAACGTCAGAAACACTTTACAGCAAGTCATTAATGATCCCGCCAGCAGCAGCGATGGATTCCCTTGATACGCAATTGTCACCGCAGCCAGCGCAGGCTGTGCTATCATCGGAGACGCTTTTAAAAAGTCATCCCGTCGAGACTTCCATCAGCAGTTACATCCCGAAAGTTGTTCACATGAGCGACGGTGACGAAGAGAGCGACGGAGAGAAGCCCAGCGCATCCAGAAAGACCATGCGACGCAGTGATTCCATATCGGATGACACGTTTTATCGGCCCGACTCAAAGGCCATTACCGATCAACGAGATTTCATTGATAATCTGCATTCGAGGATGGATAAACCGCCTCATTTGAGGATTGACAAACCGCCCCTCGAGATATCCGAATCACAAGGTAACCGGGAATTGCGTTCCTCAAACGATGACATTCTCAATGAAAACATGCATCAGGTTTGGGAGAAAATTGTCGAGCCGGTGCAGACGAGTTTCGTGATTCCGAAAATCATCGTCGACACTCAGATTGACTTAGTCGAGGCAACAGCACCGACCATTGATGACTCGGTGATTGAAAAGCAGGCAAGCGTTCATGGGGAAACGGTCGAAGAGTCGTCAGAAACGCCATTAAATCATGAGATGAGAAAATCCTCAGGTGTAGACCGAAAAAGCGGAGCTTTATCGACCGGAGAAGCAACAATAAACAACAATTCACCATTAACGGAAGCCGCAGCGTCATCGATTTATCATTATGACAAACAACCGATTCTTGATGAGTATCAGCCGTCAAGGATTGAGCGGGACTTGGGCAAATCCGACGGCGTTCAAGACGCTGCGGCAGCCCTGCCCGTGACATATGAATCCGAATTAAACGCCAATAATTCATCGGGTGATGACGGGGGCGGTGGGTGTGAGGCGGAATCCATAAATAATCTCGAACATGACGGAAATCACGGCGCACCGTCAGTGGCGCTGAACGATAAAATCAACGAAATTTATCAAAAAATCGAGAAGATTGAAGACAAATACTACGACGAGAAAGAGAAAATCCTGGAGACCTCAGAGCGAAGATTGTCTTCGGTCGCAGCCGTTGCACTCGACACTCAGCCACACGAGACACTTTCCAATCCTCAAGAGTTTAATTCCGATGGAAATGCGATTTATGGAAACGACGCCGGCGAATGGACGAGTGATCAACAACAGAACGAAGTTCATCCAGTTGCTTGGAACGAAGCGGATTCCCAGGAGCGGCTGGATTACAGTTACGCTGGCTACCCCGAAAGCGAAAACCAGCAGACCTTCCAAACCAACGATGGCGCACCGGGCGACGTTTATTCGCAGCAGTACGACGGTCAACAGCCACCCCAATCGAACGAACACTTCAACGCCGGAGACGTGCAAACAAGCTATGACAACACCGAGTACCCTTACGAACAGCAGCAAGCCTACATCGACCCACATCAGCAGCAAGAAAGCGAGTTTGTGTACACCGACGAAGCCGCCCTACAACAGCAGCAAGAAGCAAACAATTATGATCCTTCGTTCCACACTCAATCGGATCCCAATTATCAGCAGAACAATTATCACGAAGCTCCAGAGAATCCATCTAATTATACAAACGATACGGCTGGGGGTTATTACGATTATGATCAACAGCCAGAAACAGACCCGCAAACAATGTACGCAGATCCGAATTATTCGCATCAGCAGCAAGCACAGTATCAACAAAGCGGCGGTGACGTAGATGCTTCGCAATATTTTTACGAAAACGACGAGAACAAAGCGGGAACACATCCAGAGTACTTGACTGAGAACAATTACGGAAATGCCGAGACTTCAGATGGCAATGGCACTCTGAACAATGCTAACGGGTATCCCACGGGTGATGGAACATACGATGACGTCTCCAACATGCACGAATCACAGACGACAAATGAAATGACTCTCGAGAATGCAAATTACGATTCACAACATTTTGAACAGGCAGGTAATGAAAACTTGGAGCGAGATGAAAGTTACCTGACGACGACGACAACTGATGAGTCTTCTGAAAGCTTGAAACCTTTGGAAACAGACGCCAAAGTGAATGTAAAAAGAGAGGTGGACGATGGTGCAAGTGCACCGACTCAGCTTTCAAAGCGAGATGACGTGAAATTGGTGAAGCAATTACTTGACAGTGAATCGGACGATACGACAAGCAGATCCAATTTGCTGCAAACATCCATTAAGGAAGAGGCAGAGGAAAGCGATTTTGATTTTTCGGAAAACTAAATATTTTCTCAAAGTACATGAAAAGTTTTTGATTGTTGACGAGAGTGTAAAGAAATTTTGTGAGTTTGCGAATGTGTAATTTAGTTTTAAGTTAGTGCAAATAAAATAAAGTTGATTTTGTCTCAAAAACCATGCAGAAATTTTGATTTCACACACAATTAATCTTCTCATCTTGTTCAAAATTCCATTTACAGGGAAATCGATCCTGGGAAGTTTGCAAAGCTGGTTGAAGAGAATGTTGCATTAATGGAATGTGTTAGAGAAGCTGTCGAGTTGGTACACAGATGATGTAAGATTTTATCTTGTAAAATGTGCTATGACAGCACTTGATTTTCAGTGGTGGCGGTTGTAAGCTACGTCAATACTATTTTAGGTTGAATTTTGCTTTCACATTTGAATCATCGACATGAATGCTTGGGAAATTGTAAAAATTCAGTAGTGTTTACACAAAATTTTCAAGGCTTAACCTTAAATTCTAACTAGTTTGTAACATAGTCAACATATCGTAGCGTTTTCGGCTAAAGTGTACACTTTGGGGGACTTTTGTAGCAAATCTGCTTAAATTTATAGAAATTCAATTTAATATTTGTAAATAATTTATAAGAAAACTACCCCCACATAGTACACTACGGCCAAATTTTCTGCAAGTTCAAACTCAAAAAAAAACTTCAGCCCTTTTCTCAAACTGTGACCTATCGTCAAACCAAGCCCCTTTAACACTACTTTTTCATCACTTCAGCATCATCAAAACATGTTTTACCCAAAAAAGAATCGCATCAATCAAACGAAATGAGATCGGAACCATAAAAAGTTTTTGTTGCTGCTTTTGCATCATATGAAGTATCGGAGAGACAAAAAATTATTACGTCTTTTATGACACCTGTCTCTATATAAACTTATTTACGGGGCTTATGTGCGGGGAACTCAAATGAGAATCCAGACTGAACGTAATGAAAAATGTTCGGAAGGGCATGTTATGTTATCTGCTGTGTCTCATGAAACGCTTAATGTTGTGCAAAGCCCAAACTAGTGCGTTAAGTCGCTGTAAGCTTCTTCAGCGGTTGATAGAGAGGAAATAAAGCCAGAACTATCGAAAATATGAGTCATTTGCTAAGATCGATATCCACGAACCAGTAAGGGTGAGAATCTGGTGTGACTCATGAACGCTGAGTTGCAGCGACAGGTCAAAATTCGCATTAAATTAACTGTCGGAATTGTTAATGACTGTTAGGCACTCGGATGCGAATTAATTTTTAATGAAAACGATTTTTTGCAAACCACTGGTTAGAACCTTTAAAAAAACCTCTCATAAATTTCACATTAAATATTCAGCACCTTGTCTTTGGTGTTGAACATCCGTCTGAAAATATATTTTCCAATTTAATTATTTTCACTGAAATAATTGAAAATCAAATTTAATGAGTCATGTTTTTATAAATAATTGATCGAAATCTGACCATTCGATTCAGTGACCAGAATAATTCGGATTTTTTGATCAAGGACACAGATTCTCGATACCAAATTTCACTCGCCACGTAAACGTGAACAGTCGTCTTTGTCAAAGCTTGTACCAAATTGAGATTAATCAAAGGCAAAGTTGAATCAATCGCACACGCTTTCTGGCTTTTGATTATTTTCGAGTAATCTTTGTATCAGCAATTTTCTCCAAGATACAATTTTCCATGAAAACCAAAGCGAAAACGTCAAAAGATTGTTCCGAGAAAAGGTACGCCTCGACATTAAACGAAAATTGTGCTGCTTTTAATAAACTTTTCCTCCTTTTTCTGCCTTCATTTTATTGAGTAATTTGGACAGAAATTGTTTTATCAAGCAATTTATTTCTTTAACTGCACGACAGGGACGAAAATGAGAGTTCGAATAACAAGAAGCAAACTTGGTACAAAACCTTCCAACATGCTTCATGCATTACATGAGCTGAAAAGGATTTCTAAATAATCAATTTCATGTTTATTTTTCGTCTCATTGGTATTCAGCTCGGTAATTTCTTTATACTCTTTTTACAATTCCAAATTGCCTCTTTCTGCTTTCCTAGTTTTATCCCAGCGCTGCCGTTCATTGCCTTTTGGATGCTTTTGAAGCAAAACAAA
The DNA here is from genome assembly GCA_000775305.1 of Belgica antarctica. Lineage (NCBI taxonomy): Eukaryota > Metazoa > Arthropoda > Insecta > Diptera > Chironomidae > Belgica > Belgica antarctica. Next base: position 23,576 of record JPYR01000435.1, read on the forward strand.
ATTCTGAAACAGAAAAATCGAATCAGCAAGGTAAAGAGAGCCATTTATAAAGCTGACGGTGGAGAAGGGGTGAATGGAATGTCGACAAACAGAGCCTGATGTGACGTTTGGAGCATTTTCGGTATGGTAAAAATCTTAATTTGAAGGTTAAAAGAAGGTTTTCAAAGAGATTTCTTGATCATTCTACAGTTTTAATTCAAGTGAAGAGTTTGGTACGCTTAACTAAAATGAAATGGAATAATAAACAAATGTATATAAAGGTTTTGGAAGAAGTGTTATCAAAATAAAAACATGGTTTTGGCTTAGCTATGACAGTCTACTCGAAGTTTTAATCTTGTTTTATTCTATAACTTTCATAAATCAGCAAACTAGAAAAACATTTTTCACAAAACTTTTATGTTATGCTTCTAGTTTATTTTGTACTGTACTAACGAGCTATTTACTGATAAATTTGATGTACTTGATATGTTTTTCTGTTTTATCCAAAACGTACTAGATTTAATTCTCTTATAAGTTAAATACTGTAAAATTTTCCAAATGCATTTTTGTACTAGAATATTTCTTCTTGATTCGTGGAATGGGTCGGAAAAGAATATACTCGTCAATTTTGGACTAGAGTTATAACATTTTTAAGTGACAAACAAGACAACACTTGTGACTCATCCAATCGACTTATTCTCATCTTTCTGCAACACTTCTAAAAATGACTGCTGTTAGTCTGGTTCTAACTTTATTTGCTGCGAGTTCAATTTAAAATACAAGGAACCTGAATAATACTTAGCTGTCTCATTAAAACGAAATCAATCACTGATTTTTTGCCAGTAGATGTTTTCCCTGGAGCAACAATCCCAGTCTACAGATCGATTTCGACATAAAATGATAAATTAGAGATGGGAGGTTACTTGTTCAATCAGCGTCGTCTTGAAATAAAGCGCAATGATAAGTAATTAATAAAAGTGTGCGATAGACCAAAAAAAAAATGAAACAGCAAAGATGGCATTAATTTTTTTTTTGTAATCACAAAAGTTCTACAAGAACAAAATGAGTATTTTTTGCTATGCAAATTGCTGGAGGTGAAACTTTTGCAATAATTTATCATAGTTTAATTTTAATTTGGCTTTTTCTGTGTTTGTAAACAAAAAACTTTCCGTTCTCCTCATGCGCCAAGTTATTTGGCTTTCAAGTTATGTTTAATTTATATCAAATTCTTGGCTCAAAAGCGTAATTTATGTGACAATTTTGCAGTTTAATCTTGTTGGTATGATATCTTAGTTTATGGAAAATTTAGTTTTAAGCACAACAAGTTGCGATGTTTGTTTTCACTTTTTCCTGTGAAAACGTTAGATTTCACAAAAGCTTTTTGTCTGTCATTTATTCGACAGCAGATTGTCATGAATCCGTAAAGAGACCGTTTTCTCATAAAACCTTGAAACTGTCTCCTTTCGTCTATAAAACTCGCAAGCTCTTCCAATATATGGAGAGACAAAATTTTTCGCTTCATAGTATGTTTAAAATTGAATTTCAATACACTAAGATGAACATTTTTCCTGCCATTTTGATTCTATAAAAGACAGAATTCTATCAAGTATTGAATTACACAACAGAACGTGATACAATTTGAGAGTGATTTGGATCAAGAAGATGCGGAATTGACTCAATCTGTCGCATAAAGGCAGATTTACTTCCTGAGTCTTATCAGATTTCATGTCGACAGTGACGGCGATTAAAAGCAGTGCTTTTTGGGATTACAAGTTGCAGGAAAGCAATCAGACAAACGACACCACTTTTAATCACTCAAGAAACTGGCGACAAAACATGGCTGCATAATCTGTGTGGGGCTTAAATTCTGTGCAGAGTTTTCAACACTTCAATTACAATAATGTTGAAATCATAATTATAATTAATAATATTGTAAAAACTTCTTAAACTTTGTTCATAATATTCAAAACTGTAAGATTTAACGCCGTGAAATTACGTTTTACTTCCCCCACAAAGCGCACTGCAGCCATAAAAATCAATCAGTTGTTTCACAAAACGGAGGGATTTAGGGCCAATCTAAATTAGGAATTCCCGGCTGCCAAAATTAACAAAATATTTACCCAAGCGTGCCTCGCAGTCTTCGAATTCTATCGTTAAAGTTTCCGCTTCGGTTCTTCCGCCTGCTGATGCAGCACAAAAAGAGTTGTGAAACTAGAAAAAAATTGTGCGAAGTTGTGAGGTTGGAAAAGTTGTTTCTATTTGGAAAATTTTCTACACTTTTTTACTCTGTGACATTGTACAAAGCATAACAAGCCTCATACATTCTGTATATCGAAAAAGAAGTCAACTTTTTTAAGATTTGTTCATGGTGCTTTTGATGAATGAAATCTTCTCACTGAAAAGAACAAGTTTCATCAAAAGCTGAAAAAGTTTCTTCAAGACGAAAGAGCTTTTGAATGTTCAAGATTTTCTATCAACATTATCAGGAAACAAACTTTTCGTAAACAAGTTTTTCTCTGAATGACTTCAGTCTAAGAGTGTATTAAAGGGAAAAAGATTTAAAATTTAAAAATAAAGCGCTCGATGAGTGATGGTTTAACGCAAGAATGCGGCGAGGTAAACAAGAAATATTTACATTTTCATTCCGTTTTCAATAAATCTCCGTATTGTTGACCCGAAATAAATACGGGGAACGTTCGTAACAATTCTGCAACCTTTTTAAACCTTGATATATTGTAGAAGAAGTCGAGATAAAATGAAATAAAATTCCGCAGCAGCTTCTTTCCTGTGATTAACGTAAAAGGTTCACAAAGAAAGCTCTGTTTTTGCAACAGCTAACAAGAAAAACATTTTAACATAATAATTTTCATGAGAAAAAGATTTCGGGGTTCCAAAAAAGGTCTTCCCCTGAAATCGAGGCAATATGTGGTTCTCGAGGGTCGTCGGAGTTGTGTTCTGCCGCTTGAAAAGTTCACTTTGTTTAGATAAAAATTAAATCATCACTCAGATTCGCTTCTGCAGCTTTTAAGAAATGTAATAACTATCCGATGATCACAGTTTATTGGAGCTTTATTAATATTTATAACGTTGCTAGAAACTTTGCTGCTAGCTGGGAAATCCAGGAAAACTGTGAAGCGATGATCAACTTAGTGACATTTTCAATTAAACTGCTTGTTTTGTATTGTGATTAAAATCATATAAGTGAACTCGGTTGTACTTAATGGTACAATTAACACTTTATAAAAGTTATTAGTGTAGCTGTTTATCGTGAAGTTCTAAATTTTGATAATTAATATAAAATTGTTCGTGTTCACCACGCTTAATTCTTGGTTTTTCTTTAGTTTCTCTATTTTCTTAGCATTAAAAACTATTTAACAAGTAATTTCTAACCTATTTTCATGCTGAACGTATAACATTCCGTAGAAAGCTTACAAAATGCAAACACTCATCATTTAGCATCGCCCCTACACACATCCAACACTCGTTTGTTTTATGTATTCTGATGAGTCATTCATCGCGATTTTTGTTTTCAACTTGCGATTTTCAGAGAAGAAAACTTCTCGCACATGAAAGCGCAGCATGAGACCCGCTCGCGAGTTTATTTAAATGGAATAACAACTTCAATTAATGCCATTAAAACTTTTATTATCAAAAAGAGAGTCTTAATAATGAATCAGTTTAATTGAAATGTAAATATTTTATCTCTGAACCTATGTTGATTTAATTTCACGTGTTTTTCTTCACTCGTTGTTCCCAACACGTGCTTAATTGCAGTTTCATTATTGGAATGTTTTTTCGCCATTCACGTCGCTTCACTTAATATTGGTTGAATCAAATTAAACAACTGCAAAAATGTTTCCAGGAACCATTCGGCTGTTAAACAAAACTGGCTAAAGTGGCATTGAGTGCTTTATGGCTTATTTTCGAGCATCGGTATGATTGTAAAGCAAACACAAAGCTGATTTGAAAAACCACCGAGAAATGAAGAGTGGAATTGTGGATCTAGAACCAAAAGTTATTGACACTGATGTCGTCGGTGAAGTGCTTGTGACAAATCCAATATTGGCACACCCAACATTGTGTTTTTTTTTCGATTTTTGTGCTACTTATTCAAAAAAAATAAAATTTTCAGTAAAGGTTTGAGTAAACTTCTTCTTCGTATTTCAACGTTCGTCTCATGACGTCAGCACAGGCACCAAGGGCTTTACATCGAAGTAGCCAGCGTTCTCTTCTTGTTTTAACACAGAGCGCGGAGAGGACTCATGGACTTACATTGGGTGACGTCGCGACAAATGGAGTTTGTCGAGTTAGGAATTTTTTCTTTTTGGTAAGCGTAAAACGAATAAAATGTTTCGAAGTTTTGGGACCAGATTTAAAAAAATAATTATATGTTGCAATTAAGTGAAGTTTTAACCATAAAATCATTGTCGCCAATTTGTTACTTCGAACTTTTACTTGCTGGTTTTTAAAAAGTTTTTATTCTAATGAAATAAATGTTGACAATTTGTTCTAGATTATGTATTAATCAGCTGAGTCGTAGGTATAGTGTTACTCAACTTACAAAACATTACTGATGTTGCAAAGATCTGGCACAGCCAGCAGGGCCAGCACTGGATGACAACAAAGTCAGTCGAAATGTGATATTAAAGTCCAAAAAACTTGTCAGAACTCTTCCCGACTATACAAGTATTAAATGATATATTATTAGACAGCTTTGTTAATCACCGGTCCAAATTCACACTCACACTTGGAAAATTCCACAAATTCGATTTTAAAGCTTCTCAGAAATCTAAAAACGTAAAACAGTTTTGAGTTCAATTGCTAGTTTGTAATCGGCATTTCAAGTGTTTTGATAAATATTAGCTTAAGTATTATCTGCTACGGTAGCATGTAAACAACCAGTCAAAAACACTAGTTGACAATCTGATAACAGCTTAGTTGTTACCAAGGGTGAAGCAAAAAATGTTTACAAATCATTCCAGCGATTCATTCATTGAGATGTTTGTCAATATTTGCATGTGTTGATCATGCGAAAGATTCGGCTTGATTCGCGCTAATGATGAATTTCACGAGCAGTAAGCAGCAATCGCGTTTCTCTCCGAAGACATTTCGTGGAGGTCAGTCATACTGTCACTTCACATCCCCACTTTGATCCGATAAACGTAGAATTTATCACGAAACATTAAGTTTCAATTTCCCTTTTTTACAGCCAACCGCATTCACGACGTTATTTAATACGCGGCAAGAACGAACAATTTAGAAACCATTAACTGCCAATCAAATTGATTTCTTATCACTCGTTAAGATAAGCCCATTACCGTCGCATCAATTATCGCCACACGACGCGAAGAAACCCGTGCAAATGATTCCTAGATATCTTCCAAGTCGTAAATTGAGTTAATCTGAAGTTAGAACTTCCAAGTGTAGCAACGTTTGTAGAAATCATTGTTTTTATGACTTTAAGTGCTTATCAGTAATTACCCTCTTGAACGTGACTGCCACTCGTGCACAGGAATATTCGTCGTCTAAGTAAATTTCGTTGAATAATGCGATGACCACTAAACTGAATGCAAAGCAAATTAGCGGCTTGTAAGGGTTCAAAACCGAGACAATTGAATCATGTTAAAAAGTGGCGATATCAACAAGAAAACTATCTGTTAATTGATTACAAACCAACACTCGAGCACGCCACTTAACGAACACACCGACACAAGAATGTATTTAAAATCACCTGTCGACAGCGTCGTCTTCGTTATTCAAAGCTTTAACTCGGCACGATCAACAAGTGGATAAAATCGCTTGCGACTTTTTTTTTCGGAAACTCTGCGGTGAATTAAACAAAAAAAATTCATTGAGTGCACGTTAACAGATAAATAAGTCACAAACTGTAGACAAACTCAAATGCAGTGGAAAAATTAGTAGCAAAACAATGTTTCAAGTGACAAGTTGATTTATATTTTGACAACGTTGTTTTCGTGTGTTTGTTGATGCAAAAAGTGAGTGAACAGTTCTTCAATGTTTTTGACAAACATTTTAGTTTGCATCAAGACCATAGAAAGCCATAAAAATGCACGCACTTCGTCAGTTTTGATTTATTTTTATCGTGACCTTAAAAAAAGTTATTCTGAAAGAACTCTGGACTATGCCGGCAATGTGTTAAGACTAGCCAATTTACGTTTACGAAACTCCGCTGATTTTTTTGTTTGTGATGAGAATTGGTGTGCGAATCAATTTTACGGTTAATGCCACTCGGCAAGGTCAGTTCAGCATCATAATTGAATTGTGTGAGAACGGAAATGTTTGAAACTGTTTAAAATTTTGCCGATCAGAAACAGTTTTATCAATAGATACGATGAAATGGTTTTTTAGTGCAGTAGCGAAGAAATATTGCAAAGTGAATTACTTAAAGTGTTAATTGGCATTCAATTAGAAAGCTCAGTAAAGTTCAGTGCAACGTGAACTTTACCCTTTAATTTGGCTGATCTTTATCATCAAGACTCGTATCTTGTTCAAAGTTGTTTCTGTCTAGAATTAAGCATTCCAATCAGTTCTAACCTTGTATTTTCCGAATAAAAACTAACCGACTAGTGAACCAAAACAACCATTGCACCCCAATTAGCGTGTCTAGAGTGTAGTCATCTCCATTTATAAGAAATTATTTCACTCTATTATCGAATGATATTGCCTCCGAGCGAGTGAAAATCTTTGCTGGCATCCATAAAAGAAGGAAATGAATTCTTAACACTTCAGAAGATTCATTGGAAATTTGCATAGACGACACGCGATTTCTGCGAACGTGCTTCAGTGTTTTTCGGGAAGTTGTTCCACCTTCGCGTTGCTACTTTGAGAAATATTATTTATGTTTATTGGCGCAGTAATTGCGAACACAAACAAGAATTAATTCTTCAGCATTCTTACACGACTGCGAACATGACGATTGAGTTAAAAGCACATGAATCAATGTGGAAATCGAATCTTCAGCTGTAAATAAGAACCAATTTTGGTTTTCTAGTCACGTTAAGCTATGAGACCTTGATAATCAGATGTGTTTGTTGAATACAAACTAAGCTGCAGGGTCCACCGAACACCAGAAACCGTTCATCACGTTGTTTTTTATAAACAAAGACCGCATTCGTCGTTTAATTTCAATGATTTCGTTTCAGATCGCTATTTGCTGTTGAATCGTTGATATTTGGAATTATTAAAAGCTGTGATTATACTTAAAAAGTTGCAAAGAAGCAATCTAATCGATAAAATGACAGAATCAAAGGAAAACATCTGTACCGATGCGCCAAAGCCACAAAGTGAGTAATAATAAAGTTTAACCGCGTTCAATGACGTGAATAACAATAATGCGAACTTTTCCAACATTGAATGTGCCGTGAATTGTCAAAACATACGTGAAAGTCAAACACGAGTGTCAAGAACTATAAAATTAGTTTTGAAACTTCAAAACTTCGAGTTAAGTACATTTCGAATGAAACACTTATGTCGAAATCAAACTTCAAAGATAACGTTCCAATCCTGCTACCGAGAACTTCACGATCAAAGTTGCAAAAGCAGATTAAAACTAACGAAGCTTTTCTGTCGCCACAATTGAGTCGACTTGGTTATGCAAACTTAATCTACAAAACTTTTTCATGTTTAAACAAATTTATCGTTTTTCGAACAAAAAATGCTTTTTGTTAAACTTACGTCACACTGGTTCTTCGCAGTTTCATACCCGATGGTGTGTACTTGAACTCTTAAAACTTGTTATCTGACAATTCGCAGACCACAGCGAGTGCAAAAAGATTCGACAAATGCCGATTTTAATTTTTTTGCCCACGTTTGGCAGATTTTGAAAAAATTAACTTTTTTTTAATAATAAAATTATTTTTCAGAAAGGTTCGGATCCCGGCATTATATGTGAGTAACTCAACCAATTTTTCGTACAGCATCAACAAAATTCAATTTATTCATTATTCAAGGACCTTTATGTTGTTCTTGGGAATGGCCAATGCATATGTTATGAGAACGAATATGTCAATAGGTAGCTATATTTAGAGTTAGTGTCGGTGATATCCGGGTGCGCAGACCAGTAACTGACAAGGCGGGTCACAAGAGATCTGGTTCGCGTAATTCCGTTGCGATGACGAAGTCTGACCAACGTAGGACGACAAATCCTGATCCGCTTGCGGACTGAGTGTTACGAGTTCACAAGATGGTGTTCGGGAAGTATGTGCCAGAAGACCAAGCAACCAGTTCCGCCTTCCGAACATACGTGTGATTATAGCAATAAAAATGCAGACTTGCATTTGGGATTTTAGTTAAACTATACTTTTTTTCTTATTAATAAATTATTCTTTTTCTCTTTCATATGTCTATAGCAATAGTATCGATGGTAGGTTAAACTAGGTCAAGAAGATTTATCTTTTTCACCTCCACGTAATTAATTGCAGGTCAATCACACGGCAATCGAGCAAGGCGCTGAAGTGCTTGACGATGAATGTCCAGAAACTGATTACGGTGAAGAAAGCGTAGGTTTTGTTTGCATAAGATAACGCATCACTATCTCTCAATAGAACAAACAGTAAATTTTAATTTTTCAATAATACAGTACGACAATGTTATGTTACGGGAAGAGAGTACTTGAAGTTTTGTACTAGGCATCAACTAAACTGTTTCGGTTGATAAAGGTGTGCTAGTTTGAATTTTATAAAAGGTCGCGATAGATATTAAGAACTAACTTTTCATGTACAGTTGTTTCTGACTATCCCATTAATCTAGTATTTCTAGTCCCTAACAATTTGTAATTAAAGTACTAACTTCTTTGTTCGAACAAATAGGACACTTGGACGAGAAAATTTTAAAAAGGTCCCTATATCTCAACGCTTTTCGATTTGAATGACAGTCCACCGTTATATGGCGCACAGACTTGTCACAAAATGCCCGAAGAAAATGTCAACAAACGAAACCGAATAAACATCCAAATTGAAAGCTGACTATTTCCATAGTTAGAACTTTTTGTGATGATCTGTTTCCAGAAAAGTCGCCGCGGTTCGCGGTAATTTTACCAATTTATTTCAAATTTCAATTTGGAATGTTTACTTTTCTTCTTCTTCTTTTTATGCCGTATGGATGTGTCTTCCGTGCGAAAAAAGCGGAGCGACTTTCATTCAAACTGCGCTTGTCAGTTAAGAGAGTGGTCCTTTTAATTTTTTGCTGCACACTTGTTTTTCGACCTTTTTCACACTTCTAGTAAGAAAATCTAGTTCTACAATATTTTAAACCACCTGGACTGGTTGCCTAAGTTTGTTTTCGTTCGGTGATTTGCTCAAAACATTAATCAACACATATTTCAATTTCCTTAAAAGCTTAGTGATTTAACGAACTGGTTAATCAAAGTCTTTTTCTTGCTAAAGTCCGGGAATTGAATATGTATTGAGGACTTCTCGCTAACCACGCAGTTTCAGTTCTTTAAAAAAAACTTTTACTAACAAACGATATATCAAGAGACGCTGCTGCTGTAACACTTTTGCGCCATTAAACTAACGGAACATTTTTCGCCTTCAATTTATGTAGGCTCACAACGACGGAGAATTTCAGTGGAGTTCGAGTCTTCAAGGCTACATCCTTTCATCATTTTTTTACGGATACGTAGCCACGCAGGTAAAGCACAAACGTTTTGTTCTCGATTTTTGTTTTGCTGCACGCTTGAACATTAATCACATCAATTCACGCAAAATTTTATGGATATAAAAATCTCTTCAACGACTTTCTACTTTTCTTCACAGATTCCTTTCGGGATTCTTGCTAAGCGATTTGGATCGTTGGGCTTCCTTGGCTGGGGAATGTTGATAAATTCCGTGTTTGCCTTTTTCGTTCCATTTGCAGCACAACAAGGAGGTTGGGTTGGTCTGTGCTTCATAAGATTTATTCAGGGACTTGGCGAAGGCCCGATTGTAAGTCGATTTTAGCTGGTGGATCAAGGATTTTCAATTGTTTTTTGTTGAAGGTGCCTTGTACACACGCTTTGCTGGCCAAATGGATTCCACCGAATGAGCGTTCGCGGATGGGTGCTTTTGTTTATGCCGGTGCGCAGTTTGGAACAGTAATCTCGATGCCGCTTTCCGGTCTTCTCGCGGAATATGGATTTGCCGGCGGCTGGCCTTCGATTTTTTACGTCTTTGGCACTATCGGAACGGTTTGGTGTGTAATCTTCTTATGGACGTGCCACGAGGATCCGCAATCACACACTTCAATCGATGAAGACGAAAGAAAGTACATTGTGGATCAATTATGGGGATCCGAAAAGATGACATCGCCGCCTATTCCGTGGGGAAGCATACTGACGTCAATGCCTTTCTTTGCTATTTTGCTTGCACAGTAAGTGAATATTTGTGGGTGCAGTGTGGTTGTGGGGGCATGAGTTGCGTATATTAATTGGAATAAACTTCTTGAAAATTTGAAAAAAAATTGACAGATAAGAATTCTGTGAATTAAAAAACCCGAGATCTAATCTATGGACATGATAAAGCTTAATCTATAGTGACCACAGTATAGACTATGGGACAAGATGAATAAAAGTTCTTTTCAAAGTCTTCCCCATCAAAATCTTAATGGAACTCCAAAGAAGTTCCTTATGAATTCACTCACACTCTCTACACTGTGGCCGTTATCAGCCTTGCTCCTCAATCAACTTATTTCTCTATTCATTTAGTATGGCGCAAAACTACGGCTACGAAACATTGATGACAGAGCTTCCGACTTATATGAAACAAGTTTTGCGGTTCTCGATTAAAACGGTAAACAAATGCTTGCGGAAGGTCGTGAACGGTGTTGTGACAATGAATTGCTTCCCTGTTACAACTCAGCTGCTTTCGTCTTAATCTTCTTACGGCTTTCAACGAACTGTTTTTGTTTCTGTCTTTTAGAATGGCTTATTGTCAGCTCTGCCTTACTTGTCGATGTGGATTTGTTCGAACATAATTTCTTTCGGCGCAGATTGGATGCTGGAGTCGGGGCGCTTCACTCACACCGTCACCAGGAAGATTATTAACAGCGTCGGGCAGTTTGGTCCGGCTATTTGCCTCGTTATTGCTTCTTACACCGGCTGCAACAGGTACTTAACAGTGGCGATTTTGACGATTGGTCTGGGACTTAATGGCGGCATCTACTCAGGTTCGAAAGAATAAAAATAATGAATTTCTGGCTCGACGCCTTCTAAGCACTTTTTCTTTTCTTCTACTCGAAAAGGCTTTAAGATAAATCATCTCGACCTGACCCCCCGCTTTGCCGGAATTTTGATGTCGTTCACCAACTGCTTCGCTAACTTTTTCGGCCTGCTTGCGCCGATTGTGGCAGGGAATATCATTGAAGGAAAGGTAAATCGATAATCATTAGCATAAGTCCATAAATCATTTAACTTCCCAAACTTTCTCAATCTGCAGCCAACGATCGGACAGTGGCGAATAGTTTTCATGATTGCAGCAGCCATTTACGTCATTTGTGCCACATTTTACGTTGTCTTTGGGTCGGGAGAGCGACAGAAGTGGGACAACCCGGCCATGGATGACCAAATATCTCACACGCCAAAGGCCGTTGACAATGAAAACGGCCTGAAGAAGCGGAACGTCACCGAGACGAAGTATTAAGACAACTTGCGAGACAAAGAATTTCATTTATTTTGCGCTGTTTTAGTTGATTTTAAGTTAGTTTTAGTTTTGGACGAGAGTTTGATCGAATCAAGTCGTTCGATGTTTTTGTGCAAGCTTTAGCAAAAGCTGCTGAATAATTCATGGAACAATACTAGACAAAGTAAATAAATGTTGATGGATGGGAATTGAGTTTTCATTCCTCGAAGCTTGGCTGGGTGGACCGAGCGGAAATACGCAATTTGCTGGGTGGACTTGGGCGCTTAGGGTCGATGAAAGCTTTTCGGAGGCTTTTAGCCCTAATTCATGAATCACTCTTCGTATACCTTCCAGAAATCAATGAAATCTTCACATTTACGGTTCCGAAAAGCTTCTCCACTCCCAGACCACACCACACACTCCCATCTCAATCGCACGATTCATCTTTTTCACGTCGAGTGTTGCTCTCGTGAAAATCATGACTCACGTTTTGCAGAACCATCCGACGGTTAAACAAGCACATTGTTGCTGGCTTATCGTGCGACTCAGACTGCTTTTTCGTGAAAGATTCGCAATAGACAGTGCATTTGTTTTCGCAATAACTGAAAGAAGCCGAGACAAAGTTTACTTTTTGATTAAAAACTTGCTGGAGATGGCAAACAACTCGAACAAACGAGATTTTAAGTGCAAAATTTGAACGAGAAAGGAATTGGCGAAGCGATCCAATTATATACAAGCCGAGATTTTTGGAAAGTCGCAACAAAACACTCAGATTAGCGGGCGTTCGTATGGAGGTGGAGTTAACGCAGCACATGAAACTTAATTGAGTGAAAATGATTGGTCTTATTAGGCAAGATCAAGTGAAGCTGGATTTCAGGGTGGAATTCAAATGGAAAGCTTTTGATTTGAGCTTTGAAGCTGGTTCATCGAAAACTTAAATTATAATGCTCAAGTCGTTTCAGATGTTCATTTTGTGTTTATCCAACTGTGTTTGAAGCTCCTTTGAGGTTAAATTTAATCTTCCAAAGTCAAAATTTAATCTTGAAAAAATCTTTTTATTAAAATTTTAAAGTCTTTAGTGAACACTTCAGGCATTTACAAAGTGTCCTTCCATTGCAAGCGATCTTCGTAGAACTGTATGACGACTTGCGGGCAAGTCTTGTTAGCTTCGGCGGAAAAAACTAGATCGGCTTTGTCAGTTCCATGCCATTTGATCAAGAACCATAGTTCATTAGTGAGCATCGTGGCTCCGACGATGCGCTCGGCTATCAGGCCACGTTTGAATCCATGCATCTCAGCTGGAGCGTTGTTAAGAGGTGCTTGACAAGCGATGGTAGATGCACGAAGCTTGATCGGCGATGCAACACTCGTTTTCTAGAAATATTCGATCTGGAATCGTGAATACAACAAAACTAAGACAACGTGGCTATTGAAGGATCCTTCACTTACCTGTCCGCGGCGAATTCGTTTCTGCACGATCTTCTCGACGATATATTCCTCGTTATCGGGAGAACTTACTGCTCTGCCTTTTTTGCTCATGATTCGAGAATTCTTGAAAATTCAAAGATATGGGTCAAAACGAGACGAGATTTTGAGTTGACTCGCTGTTTTATCATGCGGTCGGCTAGCTTACCTGTTACGCGATGAATACTTTGAATGTGAATTTGCATTTAACTAGAAATATTATAGGCTGAACAGCTGCGTCTGATCACTTGGAGAATTTTCACAACTGTAAAAAGAAATGGCGCGCAAGTCACGATCACTGAAAAATTTCAAATCTCAAAAAGCCGTTACAATGTTGTGAATCCATTTTAATTTGTTTTAATTAAGTTGTTAATTAAGAATGCCTGATTTTGTAAGCCTTTTGAAATGTAATTCAATAATTTTTACAGAATTTTAGGCCTTATTAACAGGTTTAATTGCCTACATTTTTTACCTTTAATTTTAAAACATGAATTCAATAATTATTCCTTCCGCCAATTTTAAGCAAATTTCATCCAAATCACATGCAGCTTAAGTAACCATAATTAAATGAACAAAAGTCTAATTTAATCTTTTCCGATATCCATCCTTAACTTCTTCCAACTTCTGTATAGCCTAACAAGAAGTTTTGAATGAAGCTAATGGCTGATCTGGCCTAGCGCTAATTGAAAGCGAATTTAACGAAGGCGTAATTTAATTGGATTATTTCCGTGGCTTTTTCAACTTAATCGAAGTTTAACAGTAATGTAAGAGAAGTAATTTTCCGTTAACCACATTTTCCTGGAAAACATAAAGCTTTTCCTAACATTAAAGCATTAAAATTAATTTTATCCGGCAATCAAGTCAATGATGAAGAAATTTTTCTGAATATTCTTCAATTCCAATTCAATTGGAAAGCTTTGATGATTGCGAAACTATATAACGCATTAGCGCTAATGTGATTTATTGATTCAAACGTTCACGGAAATGAAACGAGAGATGAAATTTTTATTTTATAGTTGCACATATCGATAATCTTTGTTTGTCTTGGCAGCCAATAGCTGCAGCAAGCATGATAAAAGCCAAAGATGTTGCTAGAAGGAATTATTCCGTACCAGATGCATGCGACGCAAGAAGAAACGACATAAACGGTCTGAAGAAGCTTCAGACGCTTCGTACCTTCTCGTTCGAATGATGCGGAAAATTTTATCACCGCTTCTCGTCATAAATATCTGGGCCAGTGGAAGAAGACGAAATTTTCGACGCAGAAAAAAGTGTTCTAAAAATAATGACAATCGATTTTTTAACAATTTCATACTCTATTTCACTTTGATTACAGCGAGACGGGGACAAGAAAGGAATTTTTCATCTGCAAAAGTCAGCAAATTTTTCACTGATATTAAATTACTTTTGCTGTTTTCGAAGCGATAAAAGGAATTTTTTACTGAAACGAAGCTGCAAGTTCAAAGAAAGTTGTCCCGTGGGAGTCTACAGCAGCTTTCCATCAATTTCCCAACCAAGTTTGTTACTTGTAAACGATTCTCTTTTGGCAGGCACTTAAAACTCGGAAACTTCCGCCTGGAGACGATTTTAATGGCGGATCAGTTAAGCGATATCATATGGAATTAGTTTTGCAATAAATTAAACAAATTTCCTTCGCCAGGCGATTTTATCGCCCCACCAATTCTACGTTCCTTGAATAAACAAGAAGTTAAACTTTCAACTTTTCAGGAACAGCTATCGGCGAATAAGACCTTTTCCTTTGCAAGCAGGAAGCGAGAAGAAACTCGCATTAATCAACGTGGGAAAAGCGTTAACAATAATTTGAAAATTAATTAAGAAACCATTAATTTCACTTGTCATCGGCAATGTTTAATTGGGGAACACGAGAAAGTTCCAATACGCTGCTATCGATTAATCGAAATTGTTTGGAAGTGAAATGTCAAGTTGATGATTAAAGATTTCGTAACCGAATTAAAGCTGAATTTGAAGGCTTTTTGGGGGAATTAGAATTGAACTTCACGCTGATCTGATGGAATTAGCTATCGTGACATTCAACCTCTGTGGTTTTACTTCTTGAAGTTCTAAGAAAAAGATCAAAGTTTTAGTTTTTGCTTTATTAGAGAAACTTAAAATCTAATAAACTTTTGCACTGACTTTGTAGCAACAGGGGTCCGTAAAGATTGTTCATGATTGGACTAGAAAACTCAGTGTTCAGACATTTGAAATCTTGTAATTAAATTTTGGTTGAACACGTCTGCAATGTTGCAAACTAGTTTCAATCTACATTATAACTTCAACATCCATACTTTTGTAACCAAATGTCGTTAATTTCTCAATTATTAACTTGCACTTGCAATCAGCGTTAAATTATTTAATTCCCAAAAGTTTAATGAAATTCATTTTAACTTCAAACTTAACTCAAATTAATTTCGAGCAAAATTTTTTCCGCAAACAGTCGATTCGCGATGATAAATATCAAAATAAAACTAATTTACCCTAATTCTGTCGTTGATTAATAGCGCTTTCCCCAAGCCTTAATGATCTCGTTCGCTAGTTGGAAGTGATTTTAAAATTAGAACTCAAAATTACCATCCGATTCAAATTGCTGCCTTCGAAAGGCGCTATGCACGGTTCGGTTTGTTCACAACATTCCACCCTCGTTCTTTCTTCCTGAGTCATTGAACAGCACCGCAGAACATCGTAAAGTGAAAATCTATGATTCGCGTGCAAAGCCTAATTATTTTCGCTTTTATAAGTGCTTTTCTATGGCAAGTCAAAGGAACGGCCTGAGAAAGAAAATTATGACAAATAAACAGTCCGAATGGCGCGCGGAAATTCACATGAATAGAGTTTGAACTGAAATCACCTTCGGATTGCTTCATCATTCAATTTTCATTTGATGATTCATTTTCCGCCTTGCTTTCATCGTTAAAAGAAATTTTCTGAAATTTCGCTTCCCTTCAGGCAAATGTGTGTGCGGAAGAAATTGCGAGTGAGTCATTTACAACATGTTTTACTGCCTCGGGGAAAGTTTGCTTAGAAAGGTGGAACATAATCCATAAAATAACTTTCACTTCACGCTCCACGCTTTTGATTACACACTACAACTTCATCACGATAAAAAAAAAGTGATTGCGTGCGTGTTGTCAGCTATTTTTATTGCTACTCAAAATAGGTGTACGAAGCAAGATTAAAAGATTAGACTTGCCGGTCATTCAGGAACGTCAAATATCTAATGCGACTTAATTTGTTTTTAATAGGTTCTTTGTCTTTAGAAGTTTAACAGGATCTTGAGGATTGGAAGTTTGTTCAACTTGTTAAAGACTTAAAGAACGTAAGCATTTGGTTGGTATGAATGGCAGTGGTGTTGATCGGTTTAATTATTTTTAAGAAATTTGTAAGCTGAAATCTAGTGCGTTAACAATTATCGACGAGGTTTTTGAAAGAAAAAGTTTTCAAAACATGAATTCTAGTACTAAACATGTTAGAGTCATGTCGTAACATGTTAGAGTCAACATGAATTCTAGTACATACTTAGCATGTTAGAGTCCATTTTCTTGACTGTACTAAGTAACAAAAGATCTATTTAACCAAAACTAAAGTCTCTCTAAAGACTTAACCTTTGAATATTCCCCAAAGTGCAACGGTGGAAAATATCGTAATGCTAAGTAGAGCTGTCTTTTTAGCTTGGGTGAAAACTCGTAAGAACACAATTTTCTTCTACTTGAATCCTTAAACGAAGCTCTTAATCCCCCATCCATTTAATTTATTATTCAATTTTGACTCTTAACGTTAGAATTGACGGGATAGCAAAAAAGAAAAGTTTTCCATCATCGAGTTTAACTCAATTATCAAGGGAAACCCTCAAGGAAAAGTTGTCAATTTTCGTGAATTAAAAGCGCGATTTCAATTTAAGCGACAGCAAATTTGCAAAAATATTGAAAAGGCTTTTCTACAGAATTCTTTTCATCCATTCTACATCGAAATTGCTTCCTTCATCACGTCTGTTCAATTGAAAGGCGATGAAAATAAATGCAATTGAATAATTTCTTCGCCTTGCCTTCCGTTCGAAAAGAAATTATTTACGAAACATTAAAATTCATTTGCAAATGTGTTATTGGCTGCGTGTTCAGCATCTAACATCGAGTGCTTGCTGTAAGGAAACCATGAAAAAGGTGAAAATGAAAACACTCGTAGCACAATATAAACTCCAAAGCTCTCCAATTTTTAATGCTTCATCAAGTTGACGCTCTCGAAATCGATTACAATTCGCTTTCAATTTTTTGTGGTATTTTTCCTCTGTTTTTCAGTTTCGAGGGTTGACAACCCACATGAAATGTTTCACATGGCACCGCATAAAAAAGGAGAACAGTTTTAATATTAAAGTGTTCTTGGCTGCAAAAGTGTCGTATTTATTTTTATGACACGGCAATAAATTGAACACACGAGAAAAATTAAATGAAAATCGGTCAGTTTCTAGTTTACTTTCGTCCCCTAACACTATTGGAATGTGTTATTGCAGATATGACTTCAAAGAAGAAGCTTGATTTGTAGATGGTTTAGATTTAAATTAATTTGTTAAGTTTTTAAGCTTTTGGGGTCTTTCAATTCAACAGATCTTGTACTACAAAAAACCAAAAATGTTTGAGTACTGAATATTTAGCTTTTGCTATATTTCTCCCCAAAAAGCTTTGCAGCTTCAAGCACAAGTTAAATTCATTCCATAGCTACCAACGACGTTGTCTCTCGTTTACGCAAGTGTCGATTGATATACGTTGTAAAATATTTTTCACCCCTTTTCCCTCGTATTTCCGTCGTACACACAGCAAGCAAGCAAAGCGAAGCTCAAACGTCACTCATTTCATTAAACTCTAAAACTATTCAACCATGACTTCTGCATGAAATTGAAAATAAAAATGATAAATTTTCTATTTTCACTTCAACAGCAATTTTTCAGTCGCCGAAAGCAACGGATGTGTTGTGAGAAGGCGAACCATGACAAAATAAAACACCGAAGTGGAATCTTTTTCTGCTGCTGCTTCACTTTTTCTCTGCCGAACTGAGAGCGATATGAGTTACAGCCATGAATCAAAATAATGATAATTTATTTCAGCGTTCTGCACAATTTCTGTCGCTTCTTCACTCGGTTAACGCTGAGTGCTTCGACTTTCAATCGATTTCACATTTGGTCGACTCACGAAAACAGCAATTTTGGGAAAATGTTTGTTTTGCAAAGGACAACACAAACTATTCCAATTAAAACTTGAACAAAGCTTCTGCTGGATTATGATACATTTGCAATCTTCTCGCATCATCGCAATCCATTGAACTCTTTGTTTCAATTTACTGTAATCAATTGAAAGAATCTTGAAGTTGAAAGTTGTCGGCACGAAGTTAAAGTTTCATCGATGTCTGACTTGCCGCAAGCAGAAGTTCATTCATTTGTGGTAACGTTATGTGGAGTTATGTGGAAAATTTTAGTCTGAATAGTTTTCAAACAAGTATTAAGAAATGATTAAAGTTATTTGAGAATGTAGGGAAGATTGTGGAAAGGCTTTATCATCGGCCCTGGAAGCTTGAGACTGCTAGTAATGGTTTTGTTCACATCTTCAATTAAGGTTGAGAGCTTTTCATTAAATTTAAATTCTGAATATATATTCTTGTAAGCTTGTTTGCTACTAGAAAGCTTCTTAGTTGCTTAGCTCTTGGCTGGAAATTTTGTTTTGTATATGACTTACATGAACACCACTACGATAGTGAAGTAAAAAACATTTCCGTGGTTGTAAAAATAGCAATTTTGAATTAATAACATGTTTCTGGTTGTCGTTATCGACAGTCACGACCAAATCAGAATATAAGAAGACTTCGGCAAACCACAGAACTCAAATTGTATTATTCATTCGTTCAAAATGAGTTTAAAGTTCTTGTTTTTTGGTTTGGCAGTGATATGTTTGATTGGTAAGTTTACTGAAATTTGTAAAAAGTGAAAACTGGATTTCAAAGTCAATAAATTATCAATCAGCTTTGGTGCAAGCTGATGAATCATCGCCAGATGACGATGCTGCTTCTGACGATGCTGTTGACCAGGCAAATGATAGCGGACCACAAAGTGAACATCACAGACGAAATGGCCATGGAAGGGGCAGAGGCAGAGGTCGTCGATTGAACGCAAGGAGACTGTTGAAGCTTTCGGAGTAAATTGAAAACAGTGAATACAAAAGAAATTTGTGAGAAACTTCACTAAACTTGGCACAAGCAATTAGTTGGCTTGTGTTGCTATTTGAAAACGATTTGAAAAGAATAAATAAAAAAAATAATAGGCAATTTTAGTTTGCTTTGATTTGTTGAAGCTTTCGGATTGTTATTTTGTTTCTGGAAGTTGCAAAGTTTTCTTGAATGTCCAATTAAAACTGAAAGCTTTGAGCGAATTTAGAACTGAGGTATAGTGAAGTTTCCAAGAAGCTTTAAGCGTAAAACTGATTCACTGGGTTGTTTAATAATTCCTATAATTTGCTATCGGCAAAGCTGTTTACCATGGAATTCCAAAATTCATCACAATTTTACACAAATCGCATTCCACTTTATGTAGCCATCATCATCATCATCCGGAAAGGGGAGGTCATCATCGAGGTTCAATTGTCCTCGTTGATGATGACCTGCTAGCATCCACCAGCCTTCGCTGGCTTCGCTAGGTGTTTGAGATATAAAACCCCGCTACACCCCCAGTGGCCATCTACTGATGAAGATGGGCCAGTCTATGCGCTTGTACGTTATAGTTTATTGTATTTGATGTGGTTTGTGCAAGTGTTCTTAGTATGTTTTCTCCGGGGTGAAACAGCTGCAGCTGCGGGCGAAGAGGTCATTTTAGCGAAAAGCTTGTCAAAATTAATTCCTTCACTGGAACACCCCAAATCAAAAGTTTACGACCAGAAATTTGCGGTCGAATTGATAATCGATGGGAAATAATTTATGACGGGAAAAGCGGTGAAATGCATAAAATTCCCATTCATATTTAATCCAATGCACTTTGCGCCGAATTCAAAGGGTTTTTCTATGAAAAAAGCTCTGGGTTTCCAATTAAAATATTTCGTGCAACATTTTCAATGCATGGGGCCAATTATGAGTGTATCGGGGGTTTAATAATCTAATTTGTGTTCAGCATTTTCATAAATAATTCATAGTGACTGTTGGTGCCATCATAAAAAACGTAGTTTGATTTATTGATTTGTGCAAATCATCGGAAAAAGTCTCGAATTTTCTGTCTCATTAACATAATTGTGATTTGCATCTAATTAATTTTTGTCTCCATAAATTGTTGCAGAAGAGAGTCACAACAGCGACCTTTTTCGTGGCTTCTTCTTTGTGGAATATTTTTCACGTCATTGAACGAACGTTCAAGTCGCAAAATTAAGAAAATTTTATGACCGAAGAAGAAAATGAGAGAAATCAAGATTAAGAAGAAAAAAGGCGCGAAAAGTCTTTATAATGAGTTAAGAGGTTTTCTAGACGGCATCGGGACGGCGGAAGTTGTGGAGACGAAGGAAGCTTTAGGATTTTAATTAGCAATAAAGATAACGGGACGTGACAGTCGATCCAAAGAGATTCAATCATTATGCGGTCATCTTTAAGTTTTCTTTCTCATTAAAAGAAAAATCTAATCGAAATTCCCGGTCGTACTACGACAATGGCTTCATCCTATTTAATTAGCTTAATCAATAATCCCGAGCGTGTTTTCGATTGACTGAACAAGTTAATTATTTGTCTTGGCCATGAAGAACTTTTTTTTCCCTTCGAACATAATTAAGGAGACAAATACATTTGTTTTCATTATTTTTTTTGAACAAAAAGATGTGAACGCTAATCGACTTATCAGTGTCAAGTGTAACATAAAGCTGTGTAACTTGTTTTTTCACAGTTTTTTACCGCTTTCTTTTGGTTAAAGGCTGCATAAGTTCATTGATAAGCAAAATTTTAAAAATTAAAAGACTTGTTTCCAGGATAACAATTAAAAGATTGCATCAAAATTTTCTGACCAACGATTTTTTAACACATTTACTTCCAACTCAAAACCATCTCTGCCTAAAGTACAATCTTTTCAATGCCTTAGGCTCGTGTTTTCTTACAAACATCCAACGCTGCCTAAGTAGCTGTTTCCAAGCAAGAAATCTTCACATCTTCGTTCAATTTCTTCATGAGTGTCTTCACGTTTCAGCAAAGATGCTTAAAAAATTCATTAAATCGTACGCGCGTGGATGAGAACTCTGCGGGGGAAAACCGAACATGTTCTTTATATTAGAAAGTTCACTTCCTTTGGGCGACATACGTTAAATACTCATTCTACATTTATGCGGTAATAAGGCGAAAAACTTCAGCACAAAAGGCTGATGGCGGCTAAAGTAACAACGTGATGTGTAAGAAAACCAGGAAAATTTGGTAAAACTTCCTTCCTCTTTCATTTTTATTAGGTTTTTGACAACTTGTGCTGGCCTCGCAACAGTACCTCGAATATAAAAGCACGTGTTTTCTGACTTTATCAGCTTTAAAGTTTCCCGTTTCTCACGGTTTGCTTTCCCTATGCCATAAAAACTCATAATCCAAATGATTTATTGCAGAATTTAAGGCAACACAAGTTGCTGGAAGTTTCAAACAGTTTTGGCTTTTTGGGATGGAGAAAAATTCTTTGAGTTTATTTGTCAAGAAACCATTAGCAGAAGATAAGAGACAAGAAGCAAGAAACATTCAAAAGCGATTGAGGTTGTTATGAGAAAAGCTTTAGGGCTGACTAATAGTTAGTCAACATATGATT
>JPYR01000435.1:45449-65673 GCA_000775305.1 Belgica antarctica
ATATGATTCCAAATTAGCAACTTTTTTTAAAAACTTAAAAACATTTTTATCACTTTTTTGACAAGCATGAAAGCATAGTGAAATAACCTTCAATATAATAACCATTGAATTGCTGATTCAGTTTGCATGAATCGCTTCATTGCTTCCCGGATTCGCTTTATTGCTTTTCCTTTTAGATAAAGTTGATTAAACAACTCTCGTGTATGACTTTAGATAAACACTTGAGTTTCTATTAACACCGAGTCGCAAACTTTTTTCAAGCAGGAAAGTCCAATGAATTGATAAGACTTGATTAGTCTTCCTATGCCATGAAATTAAATTGACATAGCTTCCAAAACCAATATTTAGAAAACTTTGAAGCCAATTAAACTTCAAACTTTATCATTCGTTGCATCCTGTATCTTTTGGAACATTAAAAGTGCATCCAATGAAAAGTCGTTGAAATAGAAGTTCAAGGAAGAAAATAATTCATAAACAGCTTCTTCCTTCTGCACACTTCAAAGTTCACCAGAGTGCACGAGCAATAAAAAGCAACAACCATAAAACACTCGCTGTACACTTCTGCGTAAAGAACAGCCGCAAACAGTTTTACTGAGAATAGCCAAAGATTTTTTTTATTATGATTAATAGCAGCGTCTCGTTTTACTTTCACTTTATTTCTATGCTGTTCGTCCTTCAAAGTACCCTGAAAATTTAATAAAGGCGATATTGCAGACGACAGTCATTATTTGCCATCATAAATACGCTCATTAAATTATTGTGACAACCAACTTAATTGTCATTGTGGTGCCATTGTACTCAGATGTGTTGTTGCGTCCTTGAATTTCTTTTCTTAGATGCTTTCAGTTTGATCTTGAGACAACAAAAGTCAGGACTGAAATATTATAGTTAATTTCAGTACCAAATGTTTATTAATTTAAGGTCGTGTTCTTGTTTAAATCTCATGTCAAGTGTGCAATTAATCTCAAGATTGTTGGTCATTTGACCTTTGCTTTCTTGTCTTAATAATTTAAAAGCTAGCTGTTCACTTCACTTACTTTTATCTACCTGCCAATGGCTGCCAAGCTGCATTACTTTGCGCTTGACTGCTGCGTTTGACTTGTCCTCCAGCAACATCGTTGATGCGTCTTGCTATAAAGGATGTAATGGATAATTCTTTCAAACTGTGGTTGTTTTTAATTCATTTCAAGCCGGCAAAAACCATAAAAAACTGATAAATGGTTTTTTTATTAATTCTTTTACGCATTATTTATTCAATCAAAAGCTCATACATCGTGATTGGGGATAATGTTGGAGATTAAAGTCGATTTGTGTCCCCTTTGAATCGAGTTAACGATCCAACATGATGTTATCGACCTTTTTGCTGCATAGAATCAATAAACTGAGATCGACGGGTTATTAAATGGAGTCTTCAGACGGACCCACACTTCTAGACACTCAAATGATTAACTCCACTTGTCCCAGATAATAAAAACTCGTTGCGACAAAATATTCGAATCAGTAATAAAAGTGCCCCAACAATACAAATTTTCCTTCTAAAAGGAAAACGCCCGAACATGCATAAATTCGACGAGATTTTTTATGGCGGATGAACTTTTATGGTCACCGAAAATATTCTCTTCATCAAATTTATGGAGAAGCGGATTTTTGGGTAGTCACATGAATACACCACCACCAAACGTATCCAATAATCCCCTTCGTACGTTAATATCCGAGTGTCGATGGGTCTTGGGATGTGAGTTATGATTCGGGCGATCCATCGAATAGCACGTTTTTATAGTCTGTCAGACGCATGTCCAAATATTATTCTTCGATTTCGATATACTCTGATTTCGGTCGATGCTGTACTGATTGTCATTTCCCCGTATCGCACAGTCTGTTTTCGGAACAATGGAGTGTGCTTAACCGTAGCCCCGTCTCGTTGATTTGGAATTCAATGTATCGTCAGTCGTTGTAACACAAACATTTAGATTTAATTACACGTCAGGTCATGTCTTATCGCAAATCGATTATTTTCTTCTTCATTCACCAGCAGCTTCAGCTGAATCACAGCCAACCCTTCTGAACTGGTTTGTAATGATAGCTTGCCATCTGATAAAAAATCCGCTTTTTGTTGTCACTAGAACAAACTGGGTTTAATCAAAGTTTTAATTAGTTTTGAAACTATTTTTTGTCTTCGCACTCTTTCATCCCTTGGAGTCAATGCTGAATTTCTTTTATTCGTTGGGAAGCGTCTCTCTAGCCAGCCTTTGTTCGAAACTTTCCATTCCAGGGTGCCATCATCTTCCTTCGTGCGTTGTAAATGTATCTTTGTTCGAACCCCACGAATCTTTTTTACAGATTTACGCAGCCTTTTGTAGATTTTAATAAGATTGAAAGTTGTGGTGAACAACATTTTTTGAAACGTGAACAACATTTTTTGAAATCATTTGTGAGTTACAAAGTCCCTATTAAAAATTTCAATTGATGTTGAAAATAAATTTTAGTTAAACGCGTTTAAGTGCTTGGAATATTAAAACTGAACAATTCGGTCCAATTAAACTTCATCCAAAAGTATATTTTCTCGACGAGTTGATGTACAAAATTAAAACCATTGTTACCATGTGTTCCTGCTTCTCACTAATTAGCATGAAAGTCATTTTATAGTCACCACATGGAAATGCCGATCCAACTGTTGCAGTTTTCACGGCATGTTTTGTGACTTTTATAAGGTCGTAGGGCAAGGATGAACCATTGCAGGTATAGTTTTGTTCAACAGCTTTTCAATGAAGTTTTCCATTGGATTGTTTGTCGTTTCAGCAAAAGCAATGAACCAATCAAAAGGCTTGATGTGGATCGCTATGCGGTAGATCAAGCCGTATTTGAAGTAAAATAAACCTTCAAACTGCATAAAAGAATTTCAATAAGTTTTACCGAAGTACCGTAGATCATCTTACATGAATATATGTCATAGGAATTTTTGGTACAAAAAAGAAGGTTGCTGTTGAGTAAGTGCGATTGTTTGACTTGGCACCACACTTAACGTCTTTCTGGTGGAAATATTACGATGAGCATTTTATGTATCTGACGTAGATTTGGTTCGAACCCCAGGAGTAAAGGAATTCGTAGAGAGTCGTAGAGAATCGCGAGATAAAAAATTCTAATCTCGTACCTCTTTAATGCTAGAAATTATGTATCTAAAATCAGATCAGCAAATGTTTATTGTCAATCAGTCAAAGTCTCTTCATCTTTCTATCCCCAAACGTGTTTGTCAGTAGATTTGTTGGTCAGAACATAGTAGATCGTCACGATTTGGTTGTGCTTTTCATCAGTCATTATTAAATTGATTTTGTAGTCACCACTTGCAAAGATTGACGCCACACTTGTTGTTCTTATCGATTCATTGATGATCGTGATGTTATTGTAGGGACACCTATGAATCACTCCAGGTGCAGTTTCGTCCATCAAGTTCAGGAGGAAATTTACCGGGATTAATCGGGTAGGTGGTCCTTTCAATGATCAACTTGCACCATTCAAATTTTTTAACATGCATTGCTTCCCGGTAAATCAAGCCGTACTTATAAAAGATAAAGCATTCAAACTGATACAAAAACGTTTAAAGGTCTTAAAAAAAACACGTAAAAGAATGGAACAGAAAACTTCGCGCATAAAAATGGCAATTTTTAAGACAGCTTTCATCACGAAGCTTGTGAAAGGCTTGTTGTTCTGTTAGCTAAAATTTATTTTTAGTTGAAAATGCACGAAAGTCTGCGGAAGTTATTAAAACGCTTTGTTCTAAGTGCTTATAAGTATTTTAAATTTCGTAATTTCACAATTATTCCAGCTTTTCTGGAAGTTGTTATTCTCATGCTCATAATTTTTCGTTGTTAAAAAAGATCAAAATCTGGTTGTCATCAAAGACACTTTTGGGGTCATGCGTCATAAAAAATTCAAATGACACTTGTCAAAAAGGGTTTTTTATTGTTTGTTACTTTTGTAAAGTGTACAATAATACATAAGCGAAACTTTAGTGTTGAAATTGATACTGCATAGTTTGATATAACTGAGAACATTCGCATGATCTTGATCAATCAATTCTACTTGCATAAAAAAATTGAAAGAGAAATTCCGTTTTATTAAGTATCTTTTGTTGAATTGTTGGTGACAACAATGAATACTGTCGCCAGGTGTTTTTTTTTTCCCATCAGTCATCGTGAAGCTAATTTTGTAGTCGCCGTTTGGGAAAGCCGAGCCAATAGCCGACTGCTTCAAGGTTGCGTTTTTTGCATCGACGCAGTCGTAAGGGCAATGATGAACCAAACCTGGCGCTGACTCATTTAAAGGTTCAATACAAAACCTGTCATTGGGTTGTGCGATGACTCTTGCACTAACCTGCACAAGTTGAACGGTTTGAGGTGCAACAACTCACGGTATGCCATCCCGTATTTATAAAAGAAGTACACTTCCATCTGAAGACAAAAATGTTCTAAATTTCTAGAACTAAACAATATGTGGACTTACATAAACTTCGTCCTGAGGATATTTGGCTTTCATCAAAACGGTTGCGGCAGAGAAGGTGCGGCTGTACGACTTTGCGAAACATGTGACGTTTGGGAAAATAATGTTTGACGAATAGCTGCACTTTACGTATTTGATGTACAAAAGTTGATCATCGCCGGTAGCTAAGTACAAAAACCAAAACATCAGGAATAAAATTGTAGCGAAGACTTTCATTGCTTTGATTTTGGAAAAAAATTATTAAAAACTGAAAACAGCCGTGTTGACTGCTTACTTACTGAATGCTTCACTTGCAATATTTATCGACATTAAGAAAAGCAGAATTTGATTCTACAAAACCAGTTATTTTAAATTACAAAAGAGTTTAACCGGAAAAATTGGATTTAATAGATGGTTTATCACAGGCTTGTACTTTGAAATATGTTTAAAAATCACTGCTAAGAAAAAATGAACAGCGATTTGCGATTTTTGCGAAGATCCTGGTTGAATAGTCATGGCGATGTTCAATCAAAAAAATTGAGACAAATTTTTTCAGCAGATTTTTATTATGATTCTGTTTAAAACAGCCATGCGTAATATTCCAACAAAAAAATCTTCTGCTATTTGCAATTAAATCGTTTCCGCTTGAAAATGAAAAAAAAAAACAATTATTAATGTTCAAAGCTCCTATCGTTTATCTTTGTTAAGGAATGGAAATAATCGCATAGTTATCCGAAAGTGTCTTTGTTTGTGGAATTGACGTTTAGAACAAAAAGAGACGGTAGCAAACGGTGTATGCAAAACGTCGGTCAGCACCACGACGAGTTTTAGTCACCACTCGGGAAAGCAGATCCGACGGACAGTTTTTTAGTGCACATTTGTTTACGATGACTTTTTTTGTAAAGTAATCCGTATTTGTAAAAAAAAACCGTTTTCCAGTCTTCTCGACGTTTGCATTGACGTCTCCAGAGTAAGCCTGCCTTTTCTTCCAGTTCGTCCTTTATAATAATTTAGGGGAAATCTCGAATTTACAGTTTGCAAGCGGGAAGCATTTAACGTAAACTTTGCTGAAAAAACAAAATTTCCCATAAAACGCTTTGAATAAACCAACAAAACGATTTTTTATTTTGAATTTTTACTTCTTTATTATTTCATTTTTAAGTTTAAATAAAATGTTCTTAGATACATCATTAAAGAAATCCTCGTTAGTCACTTGTATTGGAGATGAATTGGATACGGACTGAGTTTATCCAAGTATTTACAACAAGTTTTAAGACGTCAAAATGAAGAAATTGTCGAGAAATAATGTCTCAGAAATCTCCGAAATCTCCTTTTCTCTCAGAAATCTCCTTTTTGTAAGGAAGAAGGAAAAGTTTTTGTTTTGTGTTCGTGATGTGAGCAATTTATAAGATTATCCTTGGCCAAGTGCTTCAACTCCGTCACATGAAAATTCCTGTTTTCATCCCGTTTTCCCTAAATTTGTCTTTAAAATGTTGTCGATGCGTAAAAAATTATCAAACAAACGTTCAGCTGACGTGACGAAATCGACGCATTGCATCCACAAACAAGCTTTATATTGGTTGCGAAAAGAAAATGCATTTTCCCAAGCAATTTATATCACAATTTTTAATCATTAACTTTCATGCACATTCGCTTCAATTTTTCTTCTTCCCTCGCATGAGAAGCGAAAGTAATTATTCGTTTTAGTATTGCAAGCGAATCAAGGAGGAAATTGCGGCATTCATAAAAATAATCTTTAAATGCAATTACAGAACAAGTGGCTTCTGAAAGGCTAGCCGAGTAGCTACGGATTCTTTAATCTCATTGTCGGTAAAAAAATAAATTTGATATAGAAATGCGGATGGGGGAGTGGAAAGGCGGAAGCTGTTGTCTACAAGAATTAGATTCGTTTCAAAGCTTTTTTTATGACACCACTTGAAGATTTTTGTTGAAGTTCTTAAAGAGTTCTTTAAAAAAGCTTAACAGGAACACTATCAGTCTACGAAAAAACATTTTTTTTGGATTTTCAAAGCTTTAAACTCCACAAAGGATAACGGGACCACAAAGGATATGAACTAAATGTCTGATCCCGGAATATAAAATGTGTAAAACACCTACTGACCGAAACGTATAGTCTCAAAATTTCTAAAATGTAGAAATCTTTAAACGTAAAATCATTACACATCGTGTTTCTATAGACAGCTTCATTAGACATTGTGGGGTTGGACATTCCGGCATTAAAAAAACTGTTCCCTAACTCTTCAGTCAGATGTAAAAGAATTTATGACGTCTTCAATTAAAATTTGGAAAGATTTTGTAACTAATTTCCACTTTCTTAGTCATTAAATTAAAGCAAATTTCGTCTGACAGAGATTAAATCTTCTCTCTAGTTGACAATCAACCCTACCGCCTTTCCATACCACCAACAAAATGCAGAGTTTGCCTTAAATCATAAGAACTGAGCTGTACACGCCGCGTAATTGCTTAATTTCTTAGCAACAACGCCTTAAATTAAAAGAGCCTTAACGATGGAGTTCAATTAAAAATTAATTATGAGTTAAATAAAACTTTCCTAATTAGATTCTCATTCATTAGCTTGCACACGTCATCTATCACGCACATTCAGACATGAACCAGCCCATAGCACAACATTGAATGGCGGGTCATCTTGTTCCGCATTAATTATTAATTCAGCAATAATTAATTACATTTGCAGACGACTTGAGGAGCGCAATTTTGTCTTCTCGCATCGCCGCCCGTAAGATTAGGAGATAAGTTGAATTTTCTTTCTGGTTCATTATTTTTGTTCAGGACGTTTTGAGTGGAAATAAAATCTTCAATCTTATAAGTTATCAGGATGTTGACTTTGTTTACGTTTGGACTTGTTTGTATCCTTTGGATTTAAGTCTAGCGACGGCCGTCGGGGGTTGCCCAGCGTCACCAGGGCGCTCGCCACTGCCAGGCCTGCTGCTTGGCCCGCGGGCGAATGAGATAAACCGCCTGCGAGGGATGAACGAGAACAGAGAACGTTAATTGATTACAATTTTATAATGAATATTCGAGCCTTTTGCTTCTTTCCGATTTGTCGGCCCCGACACGAGGAAAATTAAAGTTGAAATTTAAAAGGAAATTAATTATTTAGATTCGACACTCCCACCTGAGTTACGCTCGAGAATCTTTTGATTAAGAAAACGAACGGAAAAGGAAGGCGCGGGGCGAAGGAAACGAAGAAGCGACACTCACCTGTCGGCATCCTTACGAGCAGCGATAGCACGGCGGCCTTGTTTCCGACACACGGCTCCAAGGCGATTGGGCTCGGCGAGTCTTTCTTCCGCTTTTTGGCGGCATTTGAACTGTCCAGCACGGGAGCAATCTCGTTGTACTCTCGGTCCTTGCCATCAATCTCGACGAGAACCTGTGCAACGCGAGAGACAAAGAGAATTTTAATAAGAACAACACGTGCCCGGAGATGGCTTGACGGGTGGTAATGTCAAACACGGCGCAAATCTGGCGAAATTAATTTCCTTTGTTTACCTGCGAGAACGGCCTCGAAGCCATCTGCTCCATCTCGACGAAGAGACGCTGTCGACGTCGAAACATGTCGTACTTTTGCTTAATTTTCCAGAGAATCGCCGCCATCAGGAGAAGCAGCAGGAAGCAACTGCGAAACAAGATTCCGTTAGTAACAGTCGTTCATCCTGTGGTAATGTCGATGAACTTACGTGGAAAATGTGATGAAAAATTGCTGCAGATTCAATTTTGGGTACTGCGAAAATGCGATTTGAATCCACAGCGGTGGTTGGAAGTCGTACACGTAGACATAGAACGTAGTTATCGTCACGTTGTTGTCGTAGCCTGAGTGAAAACGATTTTTCATGACTCGAATCTTAAAGACGCCGCTTTCGACACTTACCGAACTGGTGGTCGCCTTTGGAGAATCGTTGGCGGAATGTTGTGCAATTGATGTTGCTGAACAGCGTCTTCTCTTGAGACTGATTCAGGGTGCGAATTGTGATGTTCATCTTGGCCGGCACGCTGCAGGTGATTGTGAAGTCTGCGTCGATGTCTGCCTTGACCGGCGAGTTGCGGAAGTTGATCTGCGTGTAATGGCGGTCTTCCTTCTTCGAGAGATTGAACGTGAATTGATAATCAATGGTGAGATCATAGTAGCAGGAATCCTTTTTGGGGTCGCCGTGGTAGTGATTTGTGGCGTCGCACTTCTCGCAATGGTCGCCAGCCAGGCCCTTTGTGCTGCAGAAGCATTTTCCCGTCTCCGGATTGCAGTTCGTCGCTTGATTATTGCATTCGCATTTCTGGCACTTGCCGCCATTGACGGGGGTGCCCCAGTAGCCCGGTTTACACTTATCACAGTTAGGTCCGTAAATGTGCTCGTCGCAGAGGCCGCATGTGGAACCATCTTCGCAGGTGCTGTGTCCGTTGCACTGGCAACTGGGACAATGAGTAAAGTGCCAGTGATTCGCGGGGCATTCCATGAGCTCGGTGGGACCAGAGTCGCCTCCGTCCATGCACTTGCCAAGGCCAGTCTTGGATCCGTCGTCGCACCACCCGCAAGCAGGGTCGTCGCGGCAAAGGGCGCAAGTCTTGTAGAAAGAACACTGCGATAGGCCGGTTGATGGCGCTCGACACTTTCCGGGAAGCGTAGTCCACTCGCGACATTGTCCATAAGGGAAGCTGGCGGTGTATGCGTTCTTGTCAACGCACCTCTCTTCGTTCTGGCACCAAATGCAATCCTCTTGCGTGCAATTTGCGCAACTGGTGAGCGTTGAACATGACGGCGGGCACGGCAGTGTCTCGTCACTCGAGCGATTCCCAAGGAACATGCATTTGTTATGTTCCACGCTCCAGAAACAAACCGAGTTAGACATGCACGATTGGCAGTTGTGCAACTGGCCGCACAAGGGCTCGCTCTCCTTGGGACACTTGTCTAGCGTTCTCAGTGGTGCGAGCGAGATTTGAGATCGTTGTTTAACGCCCGATGGATCTGAACACTTCTCGAGCACGCAAGAACCTCGTCGAATCGCCGGATTATTGCAGAATCCACAGGTTGATGATGTGGAGACGCACGCGTGACATGAATGCTGATCAGCACAATGTAATTCCTTTGCGATGTGCTGTTGCGTCATTTCCATTCTTCCGCGTTTGGCGCACTTCTGAATGTACTCGTCGCCCCGCTGGAAAAGCAGATTCTTCTGCACGTCACTGGCCGCTTTGCACTTGGTGTCCTGGTGATCCCAAACGCACTTGACCCCAGGTCGAGTATTCAGGC
The DNA here is from genome assembly GCA_000775305.1 of Belgica antarctica. NCBI lineage: Eukaryota > Metazoa > Arthropoda > Insecta > Diptera > Chironomidae > Belgica > Belgica antarctica. Next base: position 55,213 of record JPYR01000435.1, read on the forward strand.
ATTTATCGGCAGTATCAAGCGGTACACACAGGCCGGGCGTGAAGCGAATCATATCCGTCAGCATTTGCCCGTCAAAGCCACCATAAATCCACAATTTGTTTTCGAAAATCTGCGACGAGTGCCCGAAGCGTGCCAAGTCGGCTTGAAGGTCGTTAGGCATTGAGTGATGCTGCCAACTGTCACAGATTACATCATACGTCAATAAATCCATGCTGTAGCACTTGGCACCAAAGCTGTGCGATGTGTCGTTGTGAGTGTTGCCGCCGAAGACCATCATCAGCCCTCCGGAGATGAAGTTTGCTGTGTGCAGATACCGCGCGGACGAGCTCGACGTCAGCATCAGCCAACTGTGGCTTTTGGGGTCGTAGCTGTACAGTTTGTTGCTCAACAGCTGTTGGGATTCAGACTCGCTGACGATTCCACCGTAAACATAAATCTTTTCAGTCAGCTCGTCGTAGCTGGAGCTGTGGCCGTAACCGCCCTTCACTGGAAATCCGTTTGTCGTGACGATTTGCCACTCGCGAGTACCGAAGTTGTATTCTTGCACCGTGTTGAGGAAGCCGTAGACCGGGGAGTGTCCAAAAATGACGATCATGACGTATTGTGCTTTAGTGCCGTCGTGGATCGGCACGATGTTCGCCGTGTGGCCGGCTGACTCGAGCGGCAGCGGGCACATGACGATGGAAGAGTTGCAAGCTTCAGTCTTCACGGTGATGTTTTCCCAGTTCCGAGCGGAAACGTCGAACGCCCAAAGTTCACCAGTGATGCCGCCGCCTTCTATCACACCGCCGTACATGAAGATTTTATCTCCATAGCGAACTGTGCTCGCGCCATACCGCATCGACGGCGAATTGTTCTTCTCGACGTGCACAGTTTCCCAAACGTTTCCGTTAAAGTCGTAGGCGTAGAGAAGCTCGCCGCGATGATAGCTTTCGCCACCGATGATGAACATCGTGTCGCCATAAATAGCAGATCCGTGCGACGCAGTGCCTGGAGGCGTGAAATCTCTTGAAGTGTCTATCGTCTCCCAGTAACCGAACGACGCGATCTGTCGGCAGTCTGATCCGGCGTAGCCTTTCTCGCAGATGCATCGGTGGCGTTCGTGGTTACAGCGCCCGTTCGGGTAAGAACAGTTGAGTGGACATTTCGGGATGTGACACGCAGACCCGTGATAAGCGGCGTCGCAAGTGCACGACCCTTCGCCGACACACGCTCCGTGACCCGAGCAGATTAAGGCTGGAATTGCGCAAGAAGAGAAATTTTTAAATCAAAACGTCGAACTTGCTGTAGATAGCGGTGCAACTTACATGAGTCTGTTGTGGGGCACGAGTCGAAGCGATAAGAGATGTTGAAGCCCGACATGTTGTACGCATCGTCGCTGAAGAAGTGCAGCAAGGTGGCGCCGGAGTGGGCCACAACCTCCGGAATTCTGCGTATCGAGAAGTTGCTTTTGTACATTAATCCGCTGCGTGGAGAGTTTGGAATGTAAATTAATGACTCAGCTGATAAGAAACTCGGGAGAAATCAAAGGAACACAGTGATTAGGTCAATAGAAGCCCGGGTCAAGGCTAGAGAATTTCGATTCAGACTCAATCTCAGACAAATTGCTCAGTCATAAAGCTCATCTTGCGCTGACGACACGCGCGTGTGTGTAGAACAAAGAAAACAGTGCGAAACGATTGTTGTTCGAAGTCGTAAAGCGCTGATAAGACGGGGTTCTTGTGCCGATTACACGCTGGGTAGTTAAACGCTCACCTAAATACTGCCAGTAGCGGGCTTTGTACGCTGTCGCCGTCGTAGATGTACAAGTGATCCCACGAGCACTCGGTGGCGAACTCTTCCAGGTGGAGTCGAATCAATTTGGGTCGCTTCTTGCTAGACTTTGTGGTGTTCGACGTCGGCTCGTAAGGACCGCGCGCGTCTATGAGCCATGAACACTTGACTCCAATCGAGTAGTTGCCCAGGCCGTCGTGGATGAAGCCTCTGGGCTCTGTTAGTCTGAAAGACACGAAACATCAACAAATAATAAACAACGGGACGGAGAAGAAAAAATCTGGATCATCGAACTCATTCCGATTATTGGACGAGCCAATCGAGGGTATCTGACGTTGCTCAACCAGCTCGAGTGGCCCATGGTGTGGGCGACACTGACGACACTGGCTAACGGCACAAGTCGCGAAAATATGCGAAAAAATATCGACTGAGGGAAATTTCCTAAAACCACTTCGCACCTGATTTTTCCAGCACAAAACTCGCAGTCCTTGCCCTGCCATCCTTCGTCGCACTTTTTTGTCACGTTCAGTTCACCATTGCACTTCCGTATCACGAGAATTATCGAAAAAACGAGCAGAAATTTACGAGACATTTTATTTTCATTTTACACGGTCGAGTTACAGAGGCAAAACTGCACAGTGGGTGCTGCTCGAGGTCGACGATGAAGTTGCGTCTGATTAGCGAAGGTTGCCGACGAGACAAGTGCACTAAGAAAAAAGAAAACAAAACAAAAAAAATCAAATTCGAGGCCAAAAAACGCGATTAAGAGGCTCAAAGTGAACAGAAAAGTGATTGAAAGTGACTGAAATGACAATTCCGTCGCGCCCCGATCGATTCGATTCACGAATGCGTTGATATCGGGCGTGGAACGTTTCAAAAGTGATAAATTTAAAGAAAAATTTGTTAACATTAGTTAATTAGCTTCAAAGTCAATCGAGACTACACACAAAGCACAAAATGTCGAGCCTCAAAGTGGTAGTTCGGTGCAGGCCATTCAATAACAGGTGAGTTCGCGGCACAGCTGACCAAGTCGCCATCGATGATTCATTTCCTTGTTTCTGCAATCAGCTGTTGAAATTCTTCTTACCGTCGCCACCAAACGCATCGGTGTCTAACGATTTCTCTTCTTTTGTTTCTAATAAATTTCTCAATTGTTCAGGGAGAATGAACTCAGCTCGGGGCTTATCGTGGAAATGGAGGGCAAGAAGACTCGCCTCATGAAGCCCTCCAAGCAGCCGTCGACGCTCCGCGAGCATCACCACGACTTCACCTTCGACTTCTCGTACTGGTCGCTCGACAACAAGGATGAACACTTCGCAACGCAGGAACAAGTTTTCAACGACCTTGGCACTGATGTGGTCGATTGCGCTTTCCAAGGCTACAATGCTTGCGTGTTTGCCTATGGACAGACAGGATCTGGGAAAACGTATACGATGATGGGAAACTCCAACGACCCAGAGCACCAAGGTCTCGTGCCGCGGATCTGCAAGTCACTGTTCAGCCGCATGAAGGTGGGGCAGGAAGAAGGCACCGGATACAAGACCGAAGTCAGCTACCTCGAGATTTACAACGAACGGGTGAGAGACTTGTTGGGCCCTCAGAGCGTTGGCCACGCGCTGCGAGTGCGTGAACACAGAATTCACGGGCCGTACGTGGAAAATCTCTCACAACACCCAGTCACAGACTTCAAAGAGATCCACAGATGCATGTCGAAGGGCAACCAGGAGAGAACAACCGCAGCAACAAACATGAACGACACCAGTTCCAGGTCGCACGCAATCTTCACCATTACCTTCGTCCAAGCTGGGTTCAGCAACAACATGCCCAGCGAGACGGTTTCTAAAATCCATCTCGTCGATCTGGCGGGCAGTGAACGGGCCAACTCTACGGGTGCAACAGGTCAGCGGCTTAAAGAAGGCGCGCACATCAACAAGTCGCTCGTGACTTTGGGCAGTGTCATCAGCTCGCTCGCTGAGATGGCAAACCCGACCGGGAGCAAAAAGTTTTATATCCCGTACCGTGATTCGACGCTTACTTGGCTACTTAAAGACAGTCTGGGTGGCAACTCGAAAACGATAATGATTGCCGCGATATCGCCAGCTGACTGCAACTACAGCGAAACGCTGTCGACATTAAGATACGCCAACCGAGCCAAGAACATTATCAACAAACCGACCATCAATGAAGACCCTAACGTCCGCCTTATTCGCGAGCTGCGTGACGAGATTTCGTCGCTCCAGGACATGCTGAAGACGGGCAACGTGACGCTCAAAGAACCGCAGCTAAAGATGCTCGAAAATCTCCAGAAGAAAGAAGCTCAAGAGAAAGCTCTCGTTGAAGAGTGGTCGGAGAAGTGGCGTGAAGTGCAATCGATATTGCGGGAAGAGAAGTCGCTGGGACTGAAAAAGTCGGGGATCGGAATAACACTCGACTCTGAAAAGGCGCATTTGATTGGCATCAACGACGAAGTCACCGGCGTGACTCTTTTCACGCTCAAAGACGGTGAAACTTTGATCGGCAATGAAAACGCTTCCACTTTGCAAGACATCGAGCTGCCCGGGATGGGAATCTGCCCCGAACACTGCCGGATCGTGATTGAAAACGGTTCCGCGACGATTCATCCTAACGAAGGCGCGCAGTGCTGGCTCAACGCGAATCTTATCGACCTTCCGACCGCCATCAGCCAAGGCGACATTCTCTTGCTAGGCCGCACCAACATGTTCCGCTACAACAACCCCGCCGAAGCAGCGCGTCTCCGAAAGTCATCGACGAGATCAAATCGGATGGACCTGTCACGGCTCTCGCTGATAGCTGCATCGAGGGAAAACTTATGCAACAGCTTCATGTCTGACGACGACGGCTCCAATCTCTTCTCGAATAATGTGTCCCCTTATAAAACGCGCTACCAGCAGCAGTATGTGATGAACGAGCAGTTCATGAAGGATAATCAAGAGATTCAAGACGAACACAAGAAAATCCTAGAAACCATTGAGAGCGCCCTGAAGCAGCTCAACCTCGAGCGAGTGAAAATGCACGAACACTTCAAAAGCAAGGTGCTGCGGTACACGAGCGAAGTCGTCTCGAACGAGAACGCAAATTCCGACAAAATCGTGGTGATTGATTGCAAAATCGAAGAGTTGCTTGCTAAGCAAGAAATGGTTTTGTGGGAGAAAACAAATGAAAAGACGCAGGTGAGTTAAGATGAGTTAGATTTGGGGGTTGGTCGTAGGTGATGTGAGGGTGGAAAATTCACTTTAGGGACTTTGTTTACTTGTCAAAGTTAAGTTTTTAAACTTTCAAAGCACTATCAGTGCTGTTTTAAGCTAGAAATCAAGTAAAAAAGCTCCGTCCTCACTTACCTGACGTACGACCCCCTTCATTAGAGCCAAACTTAGATTAGTTTTTTACCTGAAACGTTTTGATTTGTAACTGTTGATTTGTTGACGTCATTTAGGTAGAAATTTTGGTTCGTCAAATCAATGCGCTGTTAACGCAGCTTGATGCGAAGAAACGCGATCATTTTGAGTTTGTAGCGAAAGAGTTGCAGGAGCTGCAAGATTGTGGCAAGCTTAAAGAGGTTTTTATTTATTTTTTTCTTCTAATTTTACCTTCTTTTGAGTTTTTCCCGTCTTACGAGTTTGTTAATTTCCACTCGAAAGCTCATCTAATGGATTCCATTACTTTATTGTCATCAGGAACAGCTCCAACTCTTGCACAACACGCCCGTTCAAGACGATTACTCAGACATCCTGCTGGAAGTCGCCGGATCCCTCGACAACTACTCGGGGCAATATCTCAAGGAAAACATTAAGAAGAACGTGAGTGCAAAAGTTTTCCCCGCTTTCTCCAGAACAGTTTCAATAAATTCCGAATTCAAACAGCGCGATGAAATCGAGAAATACGAGACGGAATTAATAGCCAGGGACAACTTGCTGGAGCAGTGCCACCGGAAGATTGAAGAGATGGATGAGCGTATGAAGCAACTCGAGGCGGAGAACCGCTTGCTTCTGACGCAGAAAAGCCAGGAAGAACTTGAGCGAATCCACCTGAAGAAACAGACGCTGACTCTACCGCTCAAGAACACCACGACGTCCACCTCTACAGACGTCCAAACAGACACCTCGGGTCTGGTGGACGGCGCAAAGACGACCGGAACTGAAACTTGTGATACTTTTCATACTGCAAATTCAAATTGTTCCTTCGCGTCCGCTCTTCCATCGCCGTTCCCACCAAAAGCAACGACCAGCGAAGCTATTCCCAAGGCCAGCCTCCAAACACCAGCCAGCGATGCCAGCAGCCTTCCCGAAGACCCGAAAGCGCTGATGAGTGACAGTGGGGTGTGTCTGGACACGAAAACTCACGAAGTTCCGGCTTCGTCGTCGTCGTCGGTTCAGCATCCACTTGCGAAACACAGTTTCGACGGTGACAACCTGTCAACCAACTCATCACACAATTTGTACGAGCAATTGCTGCAATCGCAGATGAACAAACTCAGTGAAGAGATTGCGACGAAGAAGGCGCGCATTATGAGGATGCTCGAGCTTGGAGGCGAGAAGGCAACGCTCGACATGATGATTAATGAGCTGCAAGAGCTGCAAAAAGATTATGTCAAGATGGAGATGCGATTGGAGAACTCGCGCGGTAAGTGAAAGCATGTGCATCGTCATCAAACAGCGATAAAATCTTTTATTTCTCTCATCACCACAGATGGCTGCCTTTCGGAGGGTGAAATGTCTTCAGAGATGCGTGAAGTCACTGGAAGCCCAAGCGACAGCGATGAATCACGTCATAATCCGCTGACAATGTCAACGATGTCAACGCGCAACAATAGCCTTACTGCCAGTCTCTTCGCCCATCACCTCATGACCCGCTCGCTACCGACCATCGAGGGATCGTTCCAATCTCAGACAATACGTGAGTAATACAGCAACTTGTCCGGTGAGTCACCGTGATTGATGAAATGCCTCTTCTCAGAACCCGAACATTCAATTAACATCCCGAGCTACATCATGCGCGGGGCCGGCAAGCAGACTCACGTGGAATACGAAATCAGAATTTTCCTTGCCGATGATCGATGGCTCTTGTTGCGACGCTTCAGCCGCTTTCGTGAGCTTCATCTGAGCATGAAGGCGCTTTATGGAGAGAAGGTGAGTGTTGCGAGCACCCCATTTGCGAAGATAATTGCACAGATTTTTCATTAAACGGGAATGTTCGCCTGCAGATGTTCTGCCCCTGCCTGAACCATGTCATCCCATGTAATCTCTGGTTTTTCATCAGCAAACACTTATTTCCCCACAGGTCGCAAAAATCGCCTACCCGAAGCGGCAACTGTTTGCCTCAAACAGCGAGTCCGTGGCCAAAGCCCGACGTCGCCAGCTTGAAACTTATCTTCGCCGATTACTCGTTGTTTGCTCAAGAATCCCGTCGAGTCCGATCTACGATGGCGAGAGTGGACAAGGCCTCACGAAAAAATCCCTCATCGAGTTCTCGAGTTTCTTTAAAAAAGGATTGTTCGAGAGCGGGAAGCACGGCACGGGTTGAAAATCGAAACGGCAATGCGGTAGGAATAAGGAAGAATCGTAACTACGAGTTAAATTGTTATCTGAACTTTTATTATCAATTTTGAGGGTGGAAACACTTGTTTTAAATTCTGATTAAGTTTCCGACTTCTTAAAAAATGTGGCTCGAGCTATGGACAAAGAAAATTGATAAGAAAATGTTTACCTTTCTTGTGTTCTCTCATTTTTGTCCTATAGAAAATGTTCAAAGCCATCTAATGGAAGCCGGGGTACTTAAAGTTTATGATTGAGTTGGGAAAAATCTTGAAAACAGATCTGAACTTTTTTAAATATTTAAAGAATGAAGTCGATTCAAGGCTTGGGCAACGTGACTTTTGACAATGAAATTGCCTGCCAAACTTTCTAAACAAAAAGCATAGCATTATTTTAATAATCAAATTAGAATTAAAGACTTTCTCAAAGCTTCGAAATTGCATATTAAAGCTCAAGCAAGCTTAAAAGCTCTTGAAACTAAAGAAACGCACTACGTGGCCTAATTGACACTGTCTTAACTTGGTATTTTCCAAAAACAAACACTAAACCTCACGTATTAAACTTTAAAATCTAAAAAGATTGCAAAAGCTTTAACACTGTTAGTAATATTATTTCACAGATTATGCCCTTAAACAAGCTCATAACCTCAAAATACCCTCAAAAGCAATCAATTCATACGCCAATCAAACTTTTCATCGAAAGCTTTCTACAATTCTGTTGTCAATCATCCGGCTTGTACACGATGGCTTTGACTTGACAAACTTTTTCTTGTTTTTAGCGTTAAGTTAGTCCTCGATTATTCGTTTACCTTAAAGCTCCAAGCAAAGAAAAATTCCTTAAAGATCTTATTGATTATTTTTTTTCCTAGTAATTTTACAAACAATTTCAATTTTTACTGCATAAGATGTTTGTGAGAACGATGATAAGAAGTGGAATGAATATAAAGACTGTGATTTTAAGGCAAACATAGCAAAACGGAAAATGAAAATGTAATTTTCTCTCATTTGACGATGGAAAATCAATTTTTCGGAAACAGATTCTCCGATTATCAAATTTTTCTCGTCTCATTGACGGGTGCAAACGCTTTGATGCCGCGATAAGTGAACTTCAATTTAGACGGAAAATTTGAATTGACGATTGGAGCCAATCGCTTCAACTGTGATTCGTTATTTGACATCATTTCGATTCCATTTGCTGAAACCCGTCTAGGGATGAGTAGAAAATGAGCGGAAAAAGATTTCTGCACGTGAAAAATCTTTTTAAACTTTATAACTGGGAAATTTTGGCGCACGAAAGAGTTGTTAGATTTAAAATGTTTATAATTGTATCCGTGCCTCCTAGTAGCGTGTAGAAAATCGTTTAGAATTAGTAGACAATGTGCAATTTTTAAATTCTATGTATTAGAAGCATGCTTTGAACTGTAAAAACGTTAAAATTTAAGCTCCGACAGTTTAATTTAAATAACGCTAGAACTGACGACTTCTTGGTGCAGCAAGAAGTTCACTTGGATCCACAGGAACCCCCTTTACCCACAAGACATGGAGTTCAGCAGTCGTCTTCACTTTTAAAAATTCATCTTTCGAGCTCATCGTCGCAAAATTCTCCATTCCGTCGAGTTTGATCATCATGCCTGCAAATGTCAAAAATCGATGGCCTTCCAAGCCGCTCTGGGTCTGCGTGGAAGTGAATGACCCTTATGACATCAAGAAGGAACAAAATTTATTCAAAATTAAGGGTTTTTCTTCATCGAAAGCATCAAAGAAAGACGCTCCATTGGATCACCTGGATCTTCTAAAAAGCAAAGCAACTACGATCAAAAGAACTTTCAAGATTTCAAGATGAAGTTTTTTCCCGTTCATCCGTGGACATTTTTCGGTTGGAAGTTTATACCTTTAAGCCTTCTTGGTTGAAATCAAGTTCTAATCAAGCACTTTGTCCTAAGACTGGCTACCAGAGAAGAATTTGATTTCTCGTCGTCCTTTGTCCAACAACGGACTGTACAGGAAATAAATCAATTTTTAAATTCAGGGGCAGTCGCAAGTTGTGTCGAGTTTGATTCAAAGTAGATTTTCATTATCGATCAAAATTGTTCAGACTTTTGAAACTTAAAAGCTTGATAAAAACTAAAAGCAACTATCAAAGACGACCTAACCAACGAACAGCCCCCAACTCTCTCAAAATATTCCTCCCAAAATATCCTTCATTATAAAAAATGTGTTTTTCTGATTTTCTCGTCTCTCTTTAAACGTTTTGGGCGTCCTAGCAACGATACTAACAATTTTTGAAGTAGTTAAATATGATGACACTCGACATTCTCTATGAAGCAAACAGCATCATCAAAATTGTAACATTTGTACCTTCCATTTATAGAGATTTAGGAAGATTCATGATAAGGCCAGTGTAGGGAATTTAAGTCTAGGGTAGAAATGGAAAGGAAAATATTAGCAAAATTATATTTACTGAGGTTAATGCACAACGGTTACATCCGATTAGAACAGTTTGGGCTGGGGTCAGTGACACTGTTTGTGTTGGTCAGGGAATCAGGTTCAAAAATTTCATGCTTCACAAATTAAGCTTATTAATTTGCAGGAAGGTGATAACTTTTTGAAAAAGCAAGCTTTCGTCACGAACTTTGTAAAATAAGAATGATTTTGCTAGTTTCAGTTTTTCACTCACCAAAATTAACATTGAACTCAAATTATAATTTTTTTCGTAGTTGCTAATGATTGAACTAAGCAATTGTAATTCATATATTGATTTTTCATCTTAAAACTTAGAAGAAAGCAAAATTTACCATAGTATAAAAAATTCCCTGAAGTGTCAGCTACAATTAAAAAACAAAAATTTTGTAAATCTAGAACACTTCCCCAACTCAAACTGATAAAAAAATAGTAAAAATGCCACAACAGAAAAGTTTTATTTTGATGTTCATTTCCCGACAAAAGAAAATGAAAATATTTACCACTGACAGAACATAAAACACTGATAAATGACACTTAACTTTAATGATCCAACCATAACAAAGCAGAATTTTATTTTCGCGACTATTCTCCAAGACAATAAAAGTGAACATCGAATAAAATTTAAGGTACTGGATTTTGAGAATAGCGTAAAGAAATCTGATTTTGAGAATAGC
>JPYR01000436.1:9312-36905 GCA_000775305.1 Belgica antarctica
CGCTGGAAGAATCGCCTCAAATCTTTGGATAACAACAGAGATTTCACTAATTATTCGATTCATTTTGCAGGCCTCGAGTCGAATAATGTTAAAAGTCGCTTCAATTGAAGCGAAAACCGTCCAGTGCTGACAACGTTTTGCAACGAGTCCAAAATAAAGTTTACACTCGTGAGAAGGTTGTGCACCCCTGAGTGAAGCGAGAGTCGGCTGATTCGAGCTGGTTTCTTGATTGTGTGCGCTCTCGGTGTGTATTTTCTGTATTTCAATCCCTACCAAGAAAATTTCGACTTTTGAAAACTTAAGTAAAAATGTTATCGAAATAGCGTTCAGAAACAATTTGATCATCATGAGTGTAAGTTCGAATCGGGCAGTTTGCGCCCGTCGCTTGGTGCAAGAGAAATTGTGCAATTTGTTGTTTAATAATCAACAAAAGTGTGTTACATTAACATCCAAAAGGAATTTGGGAACAACAGTTTTTCCCGAGTCAACACAATCTTCACCTTTCTTGAGGATCAACCAGCACAACAATAAATTCGGATCTTTTATCAAAAACAGTCAGGTGAGCTTGACATTTATCACAAAGTTGACAATTTCGATTTAAATTTATGTTGCATAACGCCAAATTATTTCGGACCTTCGGGTTTGTTTTGATGTTTTTTGTGTCGAATTCGTGTTGATAAGGCTGATAAGCAAGAGCTTACACTCACGCAGACCCGACGCTCGTCGCGAGCGATCACAGTGCGACAAATTCTCGGGAAAGAAAAGTTTGTGATGAAAAATGTTTAGAAAAAATATCTCGCTCGATTGTTTGGCACTGATAGTGTAATCGGATGTCAGTGATGGAAAGTGAACAGTTTGCCGAAGAAATTCAATGCAGTTCAATTAAACCAATTAGCAGCAGAAAGTAAAAGAAATCAATTACAAATGAAATTAAAAAGAAAAAGATTTCTTCGAAAAGAAATTTATGTTGCAAAAGAAATGTTTCTTGTGTGTTGTTTTCGGTATGTGGAACATGAACTGGCTGGCGAACGAGTATCTATCAGGGATGTGCAGAAAAGAAAGAAGAAACCTTGTTTAATTATCTTTTCGCTGGAGATGAAGCGAAGACGAGTTGATGTTTAATCGATTCGAGACTCCAGATGGGCTTAGCCCGGGCGCGCACTCAACAGTTGCCTGTTTTTTGGAAGAAATTTGAGCTGTAAACAGCTTGAAGCTTATACGCTCGATAAATCGATGTGTGTATTGCCTCCCTTTCACTTTTTGTCTTTCTTTCGCTCGGTTCATTCGAAGAAATGCGACCGACAACGACGAGATATTGAATTGTGCGAGTAGACGAAGTATCATCAATGAAGACAATCGAGTATGATCAATTGGGTGAACCAAAAAGTTCACACACGGTCCAAACGGGAAATCAAATCTTTTGGTTTGTTTTCGACGAAACAATTTCCAATCCGAGATGCGCGCGAGAGACTTCGATGCTTTGGTTGCCTGCGTTGCTTTCGATCGCAGGTGAAGAAGAAGAAAAGTATTGAGTTTAAACGGGCCGTGAATGAGAACGCTGCGCCAGAGTTGGATCGCGGTTTCTTCGGCCAAATGCGTGAAAACAACAGAAATTATCGGAAATTTATTCAAAATTTTTAGTGTTTTTCGGTTTCTCTCCGAAAACAGCCAAAAAGCTATCGATTTTCATCCAAGACATTCGAAAAGTTCGGTTTCAAGTACACTCGCTGGCTTCGGGGACTCGCGACCGATGAAGAAACGCGAAGAAGAAAATGTTTAAAATATTTATTCGTCACACACAGCTCGCAGCTCGCTGGGACTGTTGTGGAGCGATTAAGTAGGTTACAAATTCTTGAGAAGTGAAAAAGAAGTCGTAAACGACCAAATATATATAAACACAACATTTTTCTTCTCTCCTCTATAGAAATTACAATATTTGTTATAAAAGCTTTCCTTGTCTTCATTATAGCGGACTTTCTCAATCTCTTCTCTCGTCAGCTCTTGCTGCTTAACTTGCTTTCGTGTGGCTTTCCGATATGTATTTATGCATAGCATTAAAGTATGTGCGCCTTTTTTCGCCTCTCTTCGTCACTTTCTTTAATTTTCAATTTTCTTCATATTTATTTCAATGTAATCGTATTTCTATTGATTTTTGGCACTTTCGTTGGCCAAACGGTGGCTAGATCTCGATTTTTTTACAAAAGTCATAATAAACTCGCCGTGAAGTTGATTTGCTGGGGCAAGATACACATTTTGGAGACATAAAATCTAATTTTATAAGAATTATTATCAGTTGCCTCTCTTTCCGTTCAAGCAGCAATTAATTTTCTCTTACCACGAATTTCGGTTCGAAATATGCGGCCAAGAAATACCTGATTCACCATCCTTGCGCCAAAACTTCGAGACTCAATGCGTTTCTTTGAAAGTCATCAAAGAAAATCCAGTTTATTAACATGTTGGCATTCAAAAATTGATATATGTAATAAAATTATATTCTTCATCGCTCAAAAAACGCGCGGAACAAAAAAATGTTTTTCGATGACAAAAAGACCTTCATGGTCTCAAGCCCCGCAAATCCGCGTGTGTGATGTTGAATGGAACGTTTTGTATGAAGGCTTCTTTTTTGTAATTCGAATTTATTAGCGAGAAACTTCAAGACATTTTGTCGTCGACGATCGATAACACGTTCTTCCCTCTTCAAAAATCTCGAAATATTCTTCAACACCATGAAAAATGTGTTCAAGCTTTTTTTTATTCTCGTGATTCCGTCGATCATCGCACATAAATGTCAAAGGCATTGAAACACCTGTCACAAAACAAACCTGCTTTTAGGCAAATAATCTTCTTCAGTTTTGCTCGCGAGTTTATTGGATTGCGTGGGAAGAAAACAATGAATTTTTTGCCACAATTTGCATAGGAACCAATTTTAGTCGTTGAAGATCATCGTCGTTCCACTTTTGGAGCTCGGCCAAGAACTTCTACGGAGCTAGATTTTTTTGCTTCGCGACTTTTTCGTTCAAGAAAATTGAATTCGAAATGTTTTCCATTTTTCAAGCCTTTTACACCATTCATGCCACTGTTTTAACCTTCTAACGGCCAGTCTCTCTCCTTCCAGCACGCATAATTAAACTGGTCTCATAAGTCTTGCTCAAGCAAAGTCAATGAAGCTCTTAAACTCGCCGCGTTTTTACATATAAGACACGAAAAATCGCTTAAACTGTGCAAACAATTCAAACCAGCCAGAACAAATTTTTCGGTCTATAAAGTCACGAGATGGGAAGTTAAGAGGTAATTCTTCGGTTTTACCAAAAATATTTTATCGACACATCTTTTTGAAATGAGATTGATGATGGCTCGAGAGCGTCCGCACTCGTGAGATTCCAATTCATTTCCGATTTTTGTTTTGGTATTTTTTGTCTCGCTCAAAATGGCCTTTAAGAAATTTTTCTATAAAAACTTGAAAGCCGCCAAAGCATGGCCAATGTATCAGAGATGATCACATGGATGTTTGCATTAATATGCGCGATCGATCTTCTAATCACAAACAGCCTTCACAAGCTGCCTGGGTGAAGCATAGGCGTCGGATGTGAATTTTGTTTCCGCAATCAAGGGCCACACTCAAATATTTGCAGTTGAAACCACGCAAAGCGACAGACAAGACTCGATCATTGAGAAAAGAAAAAAGCTTTTAATTGCTCGCAACCTGCTCGCTATTGTTGTCAAGCGATGATTCCGGTTTTCATGGGCCTAAACTTTTTCGAAAAGCGAAGAAGACGAAGCAACACCAGTCGCAGCATTAAGGGAAGGAACAGAAAAGAGAAATAAATGCCAATTATGTTTGCTCATACACACATGTACCTATGAAACCTCTTATTACGCACAATCGACTGTGTTAAAACTGTTTTCGGTGCGCGCATTGCGTAATCGCAATAATGTTTTTTGCTGCTATCAAATGAAACAGCGATCACAAGCAAGCGAAATGGATTTCTTTCCTTTTTCGCTGGCCCAAGTGAGAGCGAAAAAGAAGAAAAAAGAAATTTCATGTTTTTTGGCTTCAAATTCAGTGCTAATTGTTTTCAAACATGCTTTTGCTCGAAACACAGCCGAGGTGGATATTCGTGAGAGAAAAAGTTGCCCTTCCTTGTGACTTTGGGCAATAAAACGTTTATCAAGCCAACGCCAGCCTTGAATTCGAAGCTCGTTGAACCGTCTGATCATCCTAACTTCGTGGCGGATTTAAAATTGACAAATCTGTAAACGTTTACCCGATTCATTAGAGCCTCTTCGAGATGAAATTTTCATTCATCGGATACGCGTGGAAACGCAAATAAAAATATTCTGATCGTCTCCACTCGGCGGTCGTCTTGATTTTAGAGATTGAAAAACGAGTTTGGCGATTAGCTTGCAGACCGTGAATAAAATTAAAGACGAGATTCAAGGAAAATCTGATTCCTAATTAATATTCAGAAGTTTTTCGAAACCTTTTCGTCCACCTGTTGCCATGCAACGCCTGTTGCAAAGTCAAGGCAAATTCTTCAAATGTTCTTAAAATATACAAGTCGTTGGGAAATTGTTTACTATTCAAGCGACGTCACTCGCTTGCGAGTTCGTTTTGGTGTGCCGGAGTGTTTCAGTTTCACGTTACTTGCTGTTTGAACAACTTGATTGACTTTAATCAGACTTTGATTGCCATACCTCGTTGCAAAATTCATGATCAAATAAGATGAAAATTTAACATAACCTTAGATAGCTTTATGAAGAAACTCATCTTTGATGGTAAATTGTTCGTCACATTTGAGACTGTTACATGTTTTTGAGTAGTTTTCATGTTTGTAAACCGATTTATTATCTCACAAGCTCGACATCGCGAAAAAATCTATTCAAATGAGTTCGTCGATTAATTTTCATCGTCATAAGCTGACAACAAAATATCGAACCCATCAGATTAATGAATTGTGTCACATGAATTCCACTGAGTAACGTCATCGCTGGCTGTGATGGTCAAACACATTTTTCGCAATTTTGATGGAGTCTTCTGTTGACTTTTTCCGTCTCTGATACAACCACGCGCTGAAGACGCGATCGATTGGCTATCATAACCCGATCACTGTGTGCACACCTTTATGGCCTTGATTTCAAGAGCTGCGAGAAGAAAACGAACTTTTTTTTCGAAAAAATAAGAAAAAATTACACGCCAAACACATTTCCACTTCACAAAAATAAAGAAGAAAAAATTTATAAAAGACGTTGCTGATAAACAGTAAATTATAGCGTCGAAGTTGTCGGTGGTAAGTGGGACACCAGAAAGCTTTGCTTCAATGGAAATGTCTTCTTGGTTCTCGCGTCGTTGTCGATTTTGCAGTTGCTGATGTCTCTCGTAGTAGTTTTCTGTAGTTTTGATTGTGTTGCTGTTTATCGGTGGCGCTCTTGACTCCACCGGATTAGTTCCATGCACAAAAAATCGAGTGAACAACGCTCAAGTCTCTTCCTTATTGCGCGTGGTGGCATTGTTAGTCGTGATCTTCATTGAATGTAGTCGCGTCTATTCATTACAGCCTGAGCTCTGTTACATCCCATCCACTGAAGACCATTGAAATGCTGTAGCAATCAGATTGCTTGGACGCGCTTTTCGGTTCCACTTCGGTTCGATTGCACGTTAAATGGAATTCTTCGCGAAACAGCGCAAAACGCTCGCAATTGCAATTGCACAAGCCGAAAGCAAGTCAACTGAATTGATCGCGCAACAAGTCAGCAGCAATTTCAAGCCCGCCCATCTTATGCTGAGTCCATGCATAACCGCCAAATCTTCGAAAAGTCTATCAAGAAGTTCCAGTTAGCACTTTACGGATCTTGGTTCTCGACTGCCTGATGATTCCAATGATGTAATTGGCCGAAAACCCCCGAAAATGAAGTAAATTATTTATTCCCAGACAGCAGATTACGGGTTCGAAGCGACATGGAATCAGTTTTTTCTTGCCAAAATGACGTACAAACTAATGATTTGGGCGTTTATTGGGAATCCCAGAGAAGAAATTTGTTTCGAAAACCAGAAAACTGTTCTACGATAGAGCAAGGTTGAAAAACTGGTCTTCGGTCTACATCCATTTGGCATTTCGTGCTCGGCTTAGGTCCGGGCTGCAATAATTTATTGAACACTTCCCGGGATCCAGATTTTGCGGCGTTTTATGCAGGCAAGGTGCCTCAAGAATAGCACAGTAAAGTGTTTTTTGACTCTCGAGTAAAAAGTTGTCAAGTCATTTCCTCATTGGTCGCAAGTCGTTGGCGGGCTTAACAGAAGATACGAATTTTTGTGTGTCGGTCATTATCCGTGGTGAATACTAATTGAAAACGATCATAATTCAGCACGTTATGACCCGCCTTGCTGGTGGTTTTCTTGATTCTCTGGGTTTTTTCTGAGGTATTCGTGACTTGATGTAAATTAAAACGCGATTGACGTCGATGAAATTTACATCGAAGATGAACGGCACCAGGAACTTCTGTTTGTTTGCATGAAGTGCAACTTTTTTTAAAGAAATTCTCGCCAGTTTACATTTTTGCGTGGAAAGTCGAGGCCTTGCGCTCGAGCTGTTTCGCAAAATCGTGTTTACGATTCACTTAATCAGAGTTGCGCATTTTTCGAGATGAATGAACTCTTTCTCGGTTTTCTTTTGTTGAGTTTCTCGAAGCCAACGACGACGACTTCTTTTTGTCCGAGTAAACGCAGCTTCTGATGTTTAAATGTCTCGCGAAATTTGACTATTTGGCGATGAACTTCAATTGTCAATTGCGGCTCGAGCTCATAACACTCGCACAAGGCACGTTCGAATCGCATGTGTGACTCGTTTCGTCTGGCGATCGTTCATATCCGTGTTAAAAGCGTCTTTTCAGGCGATATTTCTTCGCTATGTCATTTTTCGGGACTGTTTAAAGTGAAATCTTTCGCACGTAGTCGTTACGAGAATAAATCGCGAGCCGAGGATTATTCCGCTAAATTCAGTCGGGAATTTGTAACTCTTCGCTCTCTTACAACGCCCAACGCAATGTCACACTTTAAGGAATGTTAACCTAAATACCTTGTTGACTTAGATCACTCTTCGCTGATTCACGATGATGCTTGCGTCGCGGCCAGGGTCGAATCGCTTAGCAAATTTATCAAGTGATTTCAATGCTAGCAGTTAATGAAAATGGTGAAATAATGAAACCTTATCGCACCAGTCTAGGTGTTGATTAAGCATACGACTTTGGACATCTATTCATTTAAATTAACAAACAGTTTAGAGCTTGAAAACCTTCAAATGGAAGACGAAAGAGAAAAATGTCGAAACTGAAAGTGAAAATTTTCAGTTTTAATGAAGAAGAAAAACGCTCACACGAGTGAGAAGAGATACGGTGGCTTAACTGGAATTATCAAATTCCAACCCGAGAGAGTGTGATGCAACACTGCCGAAGCTTGCTAATAGACCGCTGGCTGGGCTTGCGCGCGTTTTTAATGTTGAATGAAACTCTTCTTTTCGAGCAAATTTCGAAATTTCTTTCGTGAAAAATGATGGATTCATTGTCAGGTCAAAAATCAACGATGACACAGAAAACCTGAAATGCAAATCGACATTCCAGCAAGTGTGGAAATTTCACCAAACAAAAAAGAATGCACATTAAAACCGCCCCGCAAAAACACCTTGCACTTTACTTTTCTTTTTAATTTTCTTTTCTTTCTGCATACCAGTTGGTGCTGGTGTGTTCATGCGCACAGACGACGATTATCGATGTATGGCAAGAGCCCCACCAGAGGCCGAAGAAAACGAATCGATGGCAAAGAAGTGCTTCGATGTAAAATCGTTTCTTTATTTATGGACTTTCTCTTTTTCTTTCTTCGACTAAGTCACTTCTTGGGTTGTATGTGCGCGCCCGATAGACTTCTTCGACCACATATCTCGATGTTTGCTCTGAAAACGATAACATTCCTGAGTGCGCTAGATGAATGGGTTCTGGTGCCGCTGCAAAAGTGAAAACATTGATTTTTTTCTGCAAATTAACGGCCATCGGCAGACTGGTCTCACGGCGTTGCCAGTCTGTACCCGCAATTACCACCAATTCTCAATTGATTATTCCAATCAATCTGCTTCTCTCATCGCCGCTAATTGAATTGAAATAAGTAAATTATTTCAATTGCTTCTTCGTCGCAATTCAATTTAAATGCCTTGTCGTGATCACAATTCACTATTGCCGATCGTTCACTTCCTACAGCTTGAACAGCAAAGCTTTGCATAATCGTCAATTAATAATTTGGTATTCATCACACTCGGACAGGCTTTCATGTGGGAAAAAACGGATTTGGATGTGGAAGCTTCAATCACACGTCAAGCTAAATAAGAACAAATGGACCAACATTTCTAAGCTTATGTCATAACTCGTCTGCCCCAGTCACTGCCTGTCGCCGGAGTTTTTTTTTGCCTCAACCAAGAGTTCACTTTAATTAAATTCCATTATTTTCGCTTAATGTCTTTTACTAATTAAGTGAAATTGGCTGCACAGCTCTCATCTCGCGGCTCTCCGATTTCTTTTTGGAGCATCGCGAAGACAATGTTGCGCGAATGCCGACGCGATGAATTGATGTTTTTATTTCTGTTTTGCAATACAGAACAGCACATTAACACAGATTTCCCACAGTTGGGATTGTGCTGTTAAGCTAGTAGCTCCGTTATCGATTAAAATTAAAATAATGAAATTCATAGGCAGAGCCGAGTCAGTACCTTGCAAGGCAAAAAATGATCGTGAGCTTAAACGATTGCATTTTAACGAGTGTATTCAACTACTTTTTAATGCCATGAATCGTCCATATGCTTCTGCATAATTCAATTGTGTGCTGCTTCGTGCTTTTACCGAGCAGTACGAAATTCTCGTCGCGCTTAGCGTTTTCTGCATATATTTACGATCGTTTTATTTCTGCGCTGTCGACCTCGAGCGAGGGTGAAGATAGTCAGTAAAATATCTCGGAAGATCCATATGCAAAGCTAGCAGGTTAAGATTCAAGCGAAGAGGATCAGAAAACGAGTCTTTTCACTTTATGTAACATACTAGCCCAATGTTAATCAGCCGTTTAACTATAAATCAGGGTTTTCTGGATAATGGAAACCAAAATCATTTCGGAAGAAATCAAAGCGCAACATAAAATAGAATGTGTGTTAACTCCACTTTCATGCTGTTGAGTGGGAAGACTTCTTTTGATATGCAAATTGCTTGCTTTAAAAACCTTTAAACTCGACTGAACTCGTCTTCTCACTTTACTTAACAAGCTCTAGTATTTTTGCCTATTTTTTGAAAAAAAAATTTGGTCATCGATCCGTTAGCTTTTAAAAAGCTCGTTCAATCACTGGAGCGGATAAATGTTGGAAAAATGTTTGGCAGATAAGTGCAGACTTAATAAGATAGAAATAAACAGTAATTGCTGGCTACTGAACACGAAGATTTCGGGTTGTAATTAAACATCAAAGTTTAAGTTTTTTTCAATACAGCTCCGAATGGTTTTCAGCTTTTCTCGCGCCTGGCAACACGCAGCAACGTAGCGGTTAAAGAAAAGCAGGTTATTTCACTGCTTCGTTGCTGCTATTTTCTATTTCTTCTCTTTCCCTCGCCATCCACTTGAGCTGGATAAAATTTTCTTCTTTCTATTCGCAATTAATAGATCGAGAAAGATAGAAAGAGAGAGAACAAAAAATGAGATTGAATAATTAAAAAATTAGATTACATTACGCTCAAAAAGATTTTTCGAACAACCGCAATAGTTTTAAAAACGAAAGAGATTTTACGGGTTCGGTGTGCATGGAAAATTGGGTCAAAGCGCTCGTGCCAAAATGCTGGCCACTTTTCGCAGCCCTGGTGTCAAATTCGATTTCAATCATTAATCAATCTAATTCAAGTTTCTCGTTTGACTTCGACGTGAAAGTCTGTGTGGCTTTAGGGAGCCTGATTACCTGTGTTCTTTAATAGTATTTCGCCACCGTCCACGCTTGAAAAGGTAAATTGACATGATTCGTCTCTTTAAACTGGCCAGAGTTGGTGTCAAAACTAAACTCTTAATCAACACCTGCAGATTGTCTTACCTTCCCAGGCTTTCGCATAAAGAGAAGACGGGCAAGTCGGCATTTAATTAAACTGCCCATGAATCTGTTGAACCATCATCATTATGTTTTGAATACCGTGAATGTTTCAGCAACATGGCTGCGTTCTTGAGGTTCCGATGGTGTCAAATTGTCGTGCTTAAACAATTACTTAAGAAAATCACGCAGCAGATGGCTCAATGCCGTTCTGTGCATTCTTTTTCAAAGCGCTTGCCATAATAATTGAAAAGTCTCGACGTTCAGCCAAAAGTTTGGCAATAATTATCGAGAATTTTTTGCCGTTAGTGCCAGCGCCTTCACCCGATGCTGGTGCTTTCAAGGACGGCAAAAGAAAGTCGATTCTCGACCGCTGCAAACACATCGCCAAATAGTTTTTCAATCATCGTGAGAAAATCACGTGAAAATAGCTTCAATTGCTTATTCATGAAATCGCTTTTCTCATTTCAATGAATGACTCAATCAAAGTAATAACCAAAGCAATAGATTAACACTAATAATCCCCAGATTCGAAGCTATTAATAATCGTTGCTTGAACCCAGTCACAACCTTTACACAAATTTATTACGCTGATCCGTAATACAACATTTAAACCATCAACGTAACTGTAATGTTTGTAGTAGAGTCCGAAATCTTTTACTTCAATCTTCGACTTTGCAACTCCGGCGTGTAAAAAATCACAGTCATTAAACCAGCTTAGCCATAAAAAAATCTCCGCACAATGACCGTTTATGTTCAACTCTGTTTATTGTTTTGTTTCAATTGATTTTGCGTCTTCTTCTTCTTAAATCACCTTCTCGGCTGACTTCTCGTGTGAAGTTGCGCTAAAAAAATTGTTTTGATCAAGATTTCACTGGTTCCATCTAGTCCAAGCCATGAAATAAGATCAGCTTCGTTCAAAGTTTATTGACCAAAAATCTTGAAAATATCTTTATCAAACTTTAAATTTCTAACCTTTCAATCTCCGCCACTTGACTGCGATGGTTCAAGACTGGTTATTAACTCGAGAGAATGGTGCTTTCAATTAAGCTTAATTAAAACTATCAAAAAACGTTCAAGGAATCTTACGTGCAATGCCATGAGTTTTTGAGGCTTAGACCACCATAAATCACGTAATTCGATAAAAAAAAGCGAATTAAAATTCCAATTCACGGTTTCAAGAGCAGAAAGTCGAGCTTGAAAAGTGCAAGCAATCCACGATTAATGATTCAGATTCCACCAATTTCGACGTAAACGAGCATCAAATTAGTGTAAGAAGGAAGTTGTAATGCAATTGCCGCTTCCAATTGTTAAAAGTAAGCGCGGCGTGCTGAAAAAATTGAATAATTGACGATTGGCCTTCATCTCATTCAAGGTACTTCAGTGTTTGCCACCACAAAAAGTTTACAAATTTTCTCTTCAAATTGCTTCACCAAAGCCGAGCACAGAAGCCAAAACAATGCATAATTGAAACAAGCTGCGGAGAAGGTTTTTGGTTGGAAACATAAAAGTTTTTCCACAAAAGATCAATAATTCTCGAACAATTGTGATGGTCGGAAGTGAGTTACGGTTAGGCCAAAAAGCATATATCGAAAACAAACTCCGGAATGTCTAAAACTCAGCGTTTAACCACGGCAACGTTAACGATCAATTCTTAACTGTCAACTTTTAACGACTCCGTAGTCACTCAGAGGTGACACTTACGTCATGCCAGAACTTCTTTTAACCTTTGATTCTCCCTTTGCAGGCATCATGCACATCATCAGCCGTTATTTCACAGCACAGTACACGAGATTACAGTTCCGTTCACACACAACAGCCAGCAGGACCTATCAGGGAATACAAAATCGACCCTTACATCTTACTAGAGGACGAGCTGAAATACGTTTTCGAGGACATCCGACAGGTTGGTTGAATTTTATGTCCTGCACGTGTCGCCAAATATTTTGATTGTTGATATCCATGGTGATTTAAGTAATCCGATCAAACAAGGCATCCAACCTTCTCGTTTTTTTCACCTGCGACATGAAAATCAAGATCTCTCATCGGTCTTTTCGTTGACCTTTCACTATCAGTCGCAAAAAAGCGAAATTAATTCGAAAGACTTCGACGCCCGAGTCCAAAGCGAACTCAAAGCAACCTGAAATTTCTTGTTTTAGTCACGAGAGCAGTTGCATTGAAATAAATGAAATGCAAAACCTTCTTCGGCGGATTAAAATTGTTGACAAAATTGCGCCCGAAGATATTTCACATTTTTTTGGAACTCTTAATTAAAGTCGGCTGACGTACATACATAAACCTGCTGCTACCTTTGAATTGCAAACGGGTTTTTACCAGGACCAGGAGTTTGAGTTCTTTAATTTCAAAAATGTTGAAGTCATTGTTTAAGAGCGAAACAGATTTTTTTTACCCTTAATTAAAGGGGAATTGTACAAGCATGACGCAAATGAGTAGGACTGGTTCTGAAGTCACAAAGCCACGAGTTGAAGGTTGACTTAGCCACTGTGAAAATAAAGTTGAAACACTTCCCTTCTAGTAGACGTTTTTGTGCAGATACCAGCAAAAACGTTGCAGTTTACACCGCAGAAGGCTGATTCCGCCTGCTTTAGACGCGTGTTTCTAGTTTTTTGTAATCAGATTCGTAGTTTTCATGACTAAAGTCATCCGACCAATCATCAAAGTAAAGACTGACGCCGCAAATCCTTGATAATGCCCATTCCAAGCTCAAGTTTTTTCAAGCCAAAGTTCATCTTTCGCGAAGTGTCCAACACTTAGACGAAACTGTAGCTTTACTTGATATAGATGAAACGTTTGCAAATTCCCCAGAAAAACAAGTCAGTTCAAACGTATTTAATAATCGATCAAATGGTTAATTTAAATATTTGCTAAAATGTTATTTGGGACCCCGCTAGTGACGTCAAAAAAATATTAATCGGTGTGAATCAAAGGCTTTGCCGACTCTAACGTCGAAGCTAACTTCGTAGAAATTGATTTTTTCGCCTGATAACTGTCCGCAGCATCAATATTCCTTACATAACGATCGACACTTGTCTTAAGAGCTGCTTTTTGACTTGTCATTCGATGGGAGTTTTTATTAGGCATCGATCGCATTAATGAATGTTGTTAACATTGGCTTACATTACTTTTACTTTGCTTTCGTATTGGTGTGCCGATGGTGTATTTGCTCGTGTCATATCAGCGAAGTCAAACTCTTGATTGAAAGTAACGAGAAAACTTGCTAATAATACCTTTTCTACTCAAACAGGAATTGCATCAAGGCACAAATCAACAAGAACTCATACAAATTGCCGAATACTACTTCGATGGACAAGGCAAAGCTCTGCGCCCAATGGTGACGATGTTGATGGGAAAAGCAATTAATTATCACATGCACAGAGAAAACAGGTTGGTATTGATAAATTTGTCACCCTGCGCAGTCCTTCGGCTTTTTGCATGGCCTGGGAACCGCGCTCATGATGCTTGCCATCTTCTCGCAGAATCTGCACGCGATTCCTAAAAACATCGCTGAGATCTTTTTTTAGCGCACACTCACTTTTTAGCCGCAACTCATATGTTGCTTTACTTTTTCTTGATGTCTGCTGAATTATTTGTTTCACATTACATAAGTTGAAACGATGAAGCAAAAACAATTTGCAAGATACGACTGGTTGTGTTTCTGCTTATGATTTTTCGTTGTCTTCTGCCCGGTAAAATGTACACTGATTGTTCCAATAAATTTGAATCACAAATTGCTGTAACATGCATTGAATTGAAAGCCTGGGAGCACGAACGGTATAATTGCAATTTCGGATGACTTACGACAGCTGAAATGAATACATTTTCGATTTTGGATCGTATCTGAAGCCTAGGATCTGAATTTATTCATAAAAATGCAGGTTTCTTAACCATACCAAACACGCCCTTGTGAGGTCACGACTTGTTTAGTCATTTAGAAGCTGAAACTTCAACGGAATTTTAACAAAATTCGTCTCGTGGCGAATCTTCATTCCAAATTTATGCAAATTCCGACCCAACAACGAAGGATGAGTCAAGACATTAGATTGTTGACCCTCGCCAAGCACGAGATTGTTCATGTGATCATCAAGTGATAGCTTCCATGTGCGAGCAAAAACTCCGCAGAAAAGAACTTCTCTCAAAATTCTGGGTTTTTGTTTAATTTCCAAGCTAAAACGTGATGAAGCGAGCAGAGTTGATATTCTGGTTTTACATTGTTTTTCTGCGAGTCTTCCCCAATAAAAGACTAAATTTGCATAAATTTCTTTTTATTCGGTTCTTTAAATTGCTAAACAAAAGTCGCGCGATGTGGGATGAATGCGATCGGCTGGTAATGGCCACTTTTAAACCGGATTTTATGATCACCGAAATTCAGATTCTGCAACCTTCGTCGCTAATGCAAACATAACGTTAAGCTTCCACTTGAAACCGTGAAGCTAACAAGCTTACGAAACTATTTGTCTCTAATCCTAATCCACCGATTGTTATCTACTTCCAGTCCGCAGCTTGTAAACGCTCAAAGAAAAATTGCCATGATAGCAGAAATGATCCATTCAGCGAGCTTAATTCACGATGACGTTATCGATCAGTCGTTCTCGCGAAGAGGCAAGCCCAGCGTCAACGTCATATGGAACCATAAAAAAGTAAGTACATCCGTCAAATGGGGCAGTAGATATGGAATGTAGAGTAAATTGATTTCAAGTGCAGTCTTAATCACGTGTAATTTGACTTTAATTGCTTTTTCAACCATGCTGCATAGCTGCAGCGCGGTACGAGCTCAGTAAAATGTCTTTTAGTGCCAAGGAGACATGTGACCGGAGCAGCGCAATGTGCGCGACATCCAACCGGGCGTTGCATAATGTGTAATAACACGGTGGAAAACAAACGAAGAGATCATACAAACGCTTTTACTGCAATTTAAACGTTTTTAAACAACGAGATGGATTTCCATCGCAGATCTGATTGACGGAGATTTAATCGATCGCAGACAGGCGGTGGGAAATTACGCTCAAATTGAGCTCCATCGATTAACATTGAAACTCGCAGCAGCCTGCGCCATGGGTTTTTCTTCTGTCATAATGTTTTATGTCTGATGGCAGGTCGGCCGTGCGTCACCGGAAACCTTGATCAAAGCAGTGCTCGTCAAATAAAATTGTCTTAACATTGGCACAGTTTCGGTCTTGCAAGTGACACCCGAAAAGCGGTCCGAACAAGCAATTGAATGAAAATTGAGTGAGGAATTACTTTAATAGCTTTGCATTCTTTTGTGTTTTTATAGGTTCGCGGAATATTTACACGTCCGATGGATGTGAGGCTTCAAACTCGGAGTCTATTGTTTTGCAAGCGACGAGCCAAGAGCTCCTGAAAGGCATTGACATTCATGAAAGAGTCCTTGTCAAGTGAATTGCTTCCTGTGTTTGCAGGAAAAGCTTCTAAGCCGACTTAACTTTATGCAAATCTTTGAAATCCAAAGAGTTTTCACTCTTCAAATATGCATTCCATCACTCTCGAACCTGTGATAGATTTTTCTAGCTCTGATAAGAAAACAAAAACTTGTTAAACACGGGTGCGAATGATCGCGAAACACGTTTCGCGTCTTTCGAACCTTTCGGTCTCAATTAAAAGCGAAATCATCTTTGTGGGAAAAAAAATTGTTAAATTTCCTTTCATTCATCTTTCAACTACATTGTTTTCGATGTTTTGTGTTGATGCGCATTGCATGATTCCGAATAATAAAATCGGTTTTATTTAAAGACCAGCATGTGCGTGTCTAGAGAATCTATCGGATGAGGCTGTTGGCACCGAAATTGTCTCGAAATTTCACGAGCAGAAACAAAACTTCATAACGGCGAGTAAAAGTGAAAGCCGATCGGCGCTTTAGACAAAGAATGCCTCAGCCACACATGTTCGTTAAATGCCTGTTATTCAATGTTGTTTAAAGCAAACGACTGCGAAGAAAATTGTGAAAATTAAACCATCGAAAAATGATAAAGCGTGTGATGAACAACTTCTGGACAATTTCGTGCAACAAAGCAAATATTTACATCACCATGAGAGTCGTGTCGAATTTTTGCAATCGCTTCTTGTCTTCGTTTTATTGCGAATCACATAAAAACTTTCCTTCCGACTTTTTGCTTCCGAATTCACCGCAAAATATTCAATTAACTGTTGCTCGGTGCGCTTGATTCTTGTGAATATTAATTGAATTGGCGTTTGACATGTAAAAGTGTAGCCGTTTCTTTTTCATCGACGTTTGTTTGCCTCAGTGCAGTGACAAACTTTAATGTTAAACGCGCCAAATTATTATGGAAATTCTTCAAAAAAGCTTTCCTTTGTGTTTCATATATCTTCGAGGCATAACATTGATGGATCGCAGCCAAAATTTGCTTTATCTCGCAAAGCACAAGCAGATCAGCTTTATTTTTTGTGCTGAGAGTCATGGCCATTCCAAAAGCTGACCCACTTCAGTCATTTACATAAACAAAAACCTTTAAAAATTAATCATTTTGAGTAAAAACAATGAAATTGATTAATGATTCACAACAAGCCACCCGAAAATTTCAATCCAAAACGTGTACAGGCACGAAGTAAGAAATGCATTGAATAATTAATAATTACATATCAGTAAATAAGCAAAAAGGACGACAACTACAACCAAAAGCTCCAATTACTTTACTTTTTATGTTCATTTACTTGAAATTATAAGTTTTAAGCGGTGCATGAATATTTTCGTCTCGGGAATTTCGCAAGCAGCGGAGCTGTGTTTGCTGCCACAAGTTGTGCAAGTGCTTTTTTTGAGAAGCTGACTTGAAACGGCGAGCACAAGCGCGCAGAGAACGAGTTATGAGTTTAATCACAAAAGCTATCGGAATTATGATGACCGGTCTGTTGAAACGAGAAAGAGCGCGACGGCTCTGTTGTGGTGCCTTTCGGTATAATTAAGACGAAAAGCAGTGCAACGAAGAAATGAGAAATATTCGCGAACTTATGCAAAAAGAAAGGTAAAGGGAAAGTCCTTTTGTTGGGTAAATTACATCAACATGACGAATGACTTTTTGATGAAAGAAACGGAGAGACACAAAGCTTTGGAGTGACGATATATTGTGTAAAGTGTGCGCGCCAACTTCCCAGACAAGTGAATCTGTTGTAAGAATTCTTGCACAAGCTTCGTATTTTGCACAGAAAAAAATATTTAGCAAAGAAATCGCTGTTAACAACACCCTATTCCGGCGTTCAACAAATCGTTGTTAATTTGCAACAAACTTGACCCAACTTGATTTAAAAGGCCTTTCAATTAACAGTTTTCGCAAGAAAAGTAGCGAACGACAAAGATTTGCATTGTATCAGTTCTTTCAACCTCTCATCGCGTCACAGAAAGCAATAAATCGCAGGCGGATCTCTAAAGCTTCGCTTTCAGCCTGAAATAGCTTAGGCAAACACGACAATTGAGCAAACAAACCTTGCCAGCAGTGATGTGCGGTGATGTAAGGTTGAAAATTTGTTCTGGGAACAAGAAGAAGACACAAACAAACTCACGCGCGCTAGCTTGCTTGTCATAGTCACTTTTACGCGGGGATTTTCACTTTCAATCAACGCGAGCAGACTGAAAGCATCAATAAATGAAGTTTTAGTCATCGCGAGAGGAAATCCGTTCCGCACTCCCGGCATATTTGAATTCCATTTGGATGAATGTCAGCTGAATGGACCCAAAATGTCAACTTCACTCGTTGATACCATGAGAAATTTGTTTCCAGCCTCTCGAGACCACTTCAAGCTTTGCATTTTGTCTGTGAATCGAAAGTGAAAAAGCTTGGATGCTGTGTTGAGCCACACCAAACGCAAAGGTCCAAGCGAAAACAAAAGATTTTGATTGTCACTCGTAAAATGTGACACCTAAAGCCAAAAAAAGACATAATCACAAGTGCGTAGTCCGCACACCAGCAGTTATGAGTTGGATGTGTTTGCTAGCATTAAAGCGAAGGAAAAAGAGAAAAAAATGTTAAGCAAATTTATATTCACTTCCAAGCAATCGGATTGGTATTTTTATATGACACAGAAGCGCGGGGAAAAATTTATATCCGGCTAGGCTCAAGTTACTCGAAATCATTTTGGGCCTTTTCAATTAATTGAGCGCTTTCCGAATTAAAATATCATTAAACAAACGACATTGAAAAATGTTTTTGAAACTTGGAAAGTCCGAATCGTAACGCGAAAATAGCGCATCTAAAGCCCTAGTTCAACTGACAATGTGTCGAAAATCGCACAGGCCGGCGAATGTTCAATAAACTTGCAATCGGCGGAACATAATCGCCTTCTCAGCCGTTTGGCGATTTTTTAAATCACAAATTACGTTCGACATGATTTTTATTGGTAATCAATCCGCGAAATAATCGCTTTAAATGTTAACGAGAAAATTTCAATTTTTGGCTCAACATCGAATGGGATGGAACGAAGCAATTCATGTTCTCGAAATGCATTGAATGCGTGTGAATTAAAATTGGACGAGAAATGAAAGGGATGTTTGGGTATTTTCTTTATTTATTACTGAAATTCACGAAGCGGTGGAAAGTTTTGGGAATGCGAAGATAAATCTGCGGTCGTTCCGGGGAAGCAACTCGAAACTCTCGAAAGCTATTTACGCAGTAAATTCCTTGTGTGACTAAGATTCCAAAACTTCGACCTTGCGCTTCATTCACAACTCAAAAAATGCTGAATAGTTATCGGCAATTTGTCGATGATACCATCGTGAATCACTAAAGAAGGGCTTTTGGTTGAACGAGAAAGGGAAAAGTCAAGGTTTGATGATGAAAATCTTATCTGCCAGAAATTTCCGATGTCGCTTTAGTAATAACGACGAGAAACTGCCAAGGCAACTACGCGTTTTGCAACAAAGTTTCACTGCACATTCACGGATTTAGGGCGAGGCTTGGACTTGCACAAGTGCATTCAGGGTTGCAACGCGACGACACGAAATTCTTGCCTTTGATGGCTTCTCATGTGCATCACACGTACCTTCACTTTGCGCTCAATGTATTTGTCCCTGAAAATTCATTCACGAGCGTCAACTGAGCATTTATTGCGGTGTCGATTTAGCGTCGTAGGAAGTGGCATGGAAAATCGTTGGTTTTTGGTCTTGTAAAGTTTTAATTGCTCCACTTGTGACTGTTGGACTCCAGCAAACATCTGAACACAGCCGGTGATCTCTTATTCAATGTCACCACGGTGATGACAAGCAAGCGACTCAAAGTCTCCACCAGTTCGTTTTATGATTCCGCTTATGCTCATTAAATTATTCAAATATTTGATGAAGCGCGTGGATCAATTAAATCTTTTCTGAAAACGAACGACGCGGAAAAATCTCACAAACACTACATTTCAACAAGAGCAAAACAATGGAAGCGGAAATTAAAAAGAAATCTCTGCCTTGCCTGCTTAACGTCAAAGACTGTGCAATAAAGAAATTAATTGTTTTGTCTACCGCTTTTTGAGCCGACATGTGATTCATGTGTGAATCATTCGGAACGTCTGTTCACCGCTAATTAAGCAGAATCAACTCTTGTACACTTTCGACTTTTGCATGGACGTCTGCTTGAGAAGACAGAATTCGGAGGTCGATGAAAGTGTTTAAGATGAATCATTTAGGCTTGTAGTATCCGTGACAAGAGCTACAAGCCCCTACCAATAGTTCAAACACCAACGACAATGCGAAATTCTTGCTATTTTTGTTATTTTTTTCTTATTTGTGAAATACGGTTTATGAAATCTTCCTGGTGCACACTGATAATTGAAAACTCATGGCCATCAAGAATATCTCTAAAGTAATTAAATCTGCTAATTGATTCATGAGTTGCAGCTTTAATTGTTAATAAATTTGACCTTCCGCGAGCATCTTCTGCTGCCTAATTGGCACAGTTCAAGTAAAATATTCACCACCAGAAATGTGCATACTTAACAACCGCAAGAACTGGCCCCGCGCGGAAAAGGAGTCAAGCGAGAGCGCGCATTATCAAGTGGATCATTGGAATATACAAAGCGCGTGGATGTGAGTGTGCGAAGCGCTTCCAATCTAGGTGCTTCATACCATCGCACTTACCAGCGATTGAGAAATGAGGAAAAAAGAAAGTGAAATAAGCACATCGTCGTCATTCGATGAATGTTTATTGACAATGATTTTTCTGCTCGCGGCGCTTTGTGGGATCTTTAATAAAAGAATCGCTAATATTTGGTTCAAAAATCGTTTATTACGCAGCGACTTTTGCGTGGAATTTACTGCACTTGAAATCGTCTCAACGCTTAACCCACTTCGTCCTGAACTTGTTTTGTTCCACTTTTTTTGACATTTTTCTCTCTTTCAACAGGTAACACAAGCCGGCGACTACGTGCTTGCGATCGCTTCCATTATGCTTTCGCGTCTTAAACACGACGAAGTGACATTAATGCTCAGTCAGGTAAGAACTTTTCAAAAGCTGCTTAGAAAATTCTTCTTCAAATTGCGCAATTAGTTCGAGATACGTTGACAAGCTTGACTTCAATGTCATCTTTGAAGCGCAACCAGCTACAAACACGGAATCATTAAAAATATATCCGGAACTGTATCAAATAACCACCTGTGTCTGTTGACTCACGTTATTTCCAAAAAGTTCTGCATCAGTTTCCACCTGAATATCGCCAACCTGTTATCCACATCATCATAAATTGCCATAAGGTGGAAACTGATTGAGATTTTATGTTAAAAAGTTAATGAATTCCTGGCTTTATAGCACGGCCAGGTGTTGCAGATTTGGGAGATGTTCTGCGCGTGTTTGATGATATAAAACTTGGCGAGGTAAAGTTTCTTAAGAAACGCGTTTGCTGAGAAAACAATCATCGATTGGTGGATGATAAATCACTAGACGTTATGGCGAAGAATCTTCGTCGTATCATTAATTGCTTCGCCGACAATTTATTGCCGCTTGAGCGTTGAACTTTTAATATTTTCGCTTTATCGCCGTCTTCGTAGGACTTCTTCAGGTCGTAAAATGTCCAAGTTTTATTTCCAATTCAGTCAACAACTTGGCTGATTTACAGTCAAAAGAGCCATTCTACACCACAAACCTAATTGCTTCTAAATGGCCGACAATCGAACATTTTTTCCAACAACCAATTGAACAGAAAGTATCGAGTAAAATCAATTACTTTGCAACTTAACCGATGAATGCGGATAACTCAACGGAATTGACATTAAATAGATTGGTTAACAAGGCGTTGTCTTTGCTGTTTGTCGATTATGTTGAAATGCAAACATCAAGCTTGAACTTCAGCATCACTTCGTCAGGGACGTGACTGTTGGCTCAGACGTGGTTGAAATCACAAAAAAGTGCTATTTTCGAACAATTCAAGTTGTCTCTGGTTAAACCCAGAGTGGCCATGGATCCGTTGCAGAATCGCATTTAGATTCGATCAGCCTTAATGTCAGCGTTCTTAATTTGTTTTTCAATGACTGCGGAGTGTAATTATCCGCTCTTGATTCTCGATCGTTTGTAAACTACTGTGTACCAATTAATTGTAATTCGAGAAACTTTTGCTAGCAAAAAACTTTTGTTTAGAAAATCTTGACGAACAAGATACGTACTTAAAAATTTGATAATCCCAGAAAAAGCACATCGTTTTCGTTTGATTGATTGACTGAAGCGCTGCGTAATAATGAAATGATCACTTCAAGCGTCTCAAAATTCCACAGGCATTCCATTGAAATACGAAAACATCCGAAGATCTGCAAACATAAATCAAGTTTTAATCTAAGTTTCCAAGCCTACACTCCCAGTATCAATGAAAAATGTTCAAATACCTGTTAAATTTTTAACCAAATAAGGCAGCTTCCTTTTTTGAATGGGAAAAAAGGCGTTGATTTTAAAATTCCCTCGTCATTTCTGTTTACTGATGAAGCTCTATTGAGAACAGTTCATTTTAAATTTAAAGCACGCGATTCCTACCGATTTTCTTAAATAGCTGGGATCGTTCGGTGAAGACACATAAACGTACCCAGCGCGTGGAAAAACCTGTTCAAAATATTTATGGTTTTAAAAATTATGGATTTTGGCTATGGTGGAGCCTGTGGATCTTAGAGTTCGATATTGCGACCGTTCTTAACATTTTAAAATTAAAAAAAACACCGCTAACTGCTATCCCAACTGCCAAACTGCAGCCACTTCAATTTATTTCCAATATGTTGGTTATTATCGTGAAGCTTGTTGCAAAGTGCCGTGGCGTTTGAATCTCAATGGGTGGCGATTGTTAGCTGAATTTTCTGCTTCGAGTAATTAACAGGGCTCAATGAAGGTTGGAACATTATAAAACGCACACAAATTTGTCCATCCGATAGTGTGACAACCAAATTTTTTGAAACGCGCGGTCAAGACATCTGGGCGACCAGCTGTTGAGACAAGCCACTGTTGGTTTAAGAGTCTCATTTGCATAAATTATTAATTATTAGCGAATCCTCGGCGATATCGACGTGATTTTAGCAGCTACTCACATCTCTGTTGATAATTCTTTGGGCGTTTAGCAGAAAGCTTCAAACCTATTAACACCAAGCTGTCTTGTTGAACTTGTTGATATTTTGGGACTTGTTGATATTTTGGGACTTGCTCGCTGTTTGTCATTTATTATCACAATTTTATTTTATTCGTGTTGTTTGAACACCACTCTTCTTATGCAATGTCACTGATGTTCACTTATATTGGGCGTGGAGACCAACAACAATGCCGAATGACCAACATCACCAAAGAATAGCGCCAAGTAACCAGCTCAGCGACGTTTTTTGCGCCAAAACGTTGAAGCTTTGTGATGTTAATTTCAGTCCATGCCCTCGTTATATTTTCACCGTGCACCTTAAAACCCTGGGGATGGAGAGTAAAACATAAATGCAAGACGAGACTGCATAATTAATCAACGTACGCCTCTGTCCGAGACTTTAGCATCGGTTGCGAGGCAGAAGCAGTCTTTTAAGTCAATGCAGTTTATTTAAAGAAAAAGACGATTAAGTTGTCGCGCGCGACACAATGCCAACACGGAACAATGGCAATCAGAATTCCATCAATGAATCCGTCTACGTCTGATGAATGTCTAATTAATTGATATATATTCACGTGTAAGGCGATTAAGCATTTGGTTGTGAATTTTTAATTCATTTCAAGCAAAAGAAAATAGTTTAATGAATTGAAGCTCATCAGGCCGGCCAACCGTGATCTTTAAAGACGATCGTTAACGAAACATCGGATTATCAAATCATCATTGTCAAATGTCGAACTCGGTTCTTCAGCCATCACTGAAACTCATCGAAGAGCTTTTGTTATCTAACAATGTTTATTTTAAGCGTCAAGGACGCTAAACGATCGTTGTGCATACGATGATCCATCTCCAACGCGGAGTGATGACAGCGACCATAAAAAAAAACAAAACATTTACATCGTTTTCAACGACAATTTGCTTCGTTTGTGATTTGATCACCAAAGAACTGATTAATTTGCCGACAAAGTGGTTCTGAGATTGGCCGTTTGACGCTTCCTTTGGACAAAAGAATTTAATTAGTTTCAAAGTTTGACATAACGATCTAATCTTGTGACTCAATGTTATTGTCAACTTGAAGAATAACAACTTGTTCTTGTGACTGTTTTATTAGCGTTTTTTCCCTTCCATTAAAATCCCCGTTTCCAGCATCTTTTGTTGGATAAAATGAATAAGAAATGTCAACACAAGATGGACAATTGCACAACCAAATGAAAATCGTTGTAACACGAAGCGCAATAAGTATGCTATTTATGCTATCTTTCAGCAGCTGGTGCGCATGTTTTGGGTTTGTGTAATCGCTGAGGAAAAATCAAGTTTATCTCTCAACATCGCCAGCTTGATTATGTAATTGTTTATCACCTTTTCATAGTTTTTTTTTGTCCACCGCAACGAAAGATGGTTTTGATGTTGGCTAATCGTGCTTGGGATTAAATTCGAAATTAGGCTCGAAGCTTGATCATTAAATATTGCAGGGCCCTAAAACATCGTAAAAACATGTTGTTTAAGGTCTTCCAGTTGAGATTTCTTGTAAACTTAATCAACTTCGATTTTTCGACAAATGTATCCTCGAACGAAGTTGCGCAAAGATAAAGTTTTAATGAAACATAAACTTACTTCAACTCTGCTTTCTTGGCTTCCCCTCTCAGGTCTTGAACGATTTAGTGCAAGGAGAATTCATGCAACTGGGTGCAAAGGAAACCGAAAACGAGAGATTTTCGCACTACTTCACAAAGACCTACAGAAAAACCGCATCGCTTATCGCAAACAGTCTAAAAGCGGTAAGTTGATCTATTTTCCGGTTGTTGATTGTGTTTTCACGGTGCTTACTCTTCTTTACAGGCTGCAACGATTTCTGGAGCTGATGCACCACTCGTCGAAACCGCCTTCCAATACGGCAAGAACCTTGGACTTGCCTTCCAGTTCGTGGACGATCTTTTGGACTTTGTGTCGTCATCTGAGACAATGGGCAAACCAGCAGCCGCAGATCTTAAGCTAGGCCTGGCCACAGCGCCAGTTCTTTTCGCCTGCGAAAAGGTCAGTTCAATGATTTGTTGGAATTAGCTTGGGATTGAGTCATAATCTTCACCGCCAACTTCCGGAGTCTCAAATAATACGCAATACAAAGCGTCGCGTCATCATGATCAAGTTCAAGATCCATGTCAATTTGCTTCTTCTTCACGTAACTGTTGATGATGATGGAGAACAATTGACAAAAACACTTTTTTTGGTGGAGCTAATGTTAACAAAACAAGCGATGGTATCAACGGGCTTGAAACCGTCGTTTGTTCATGAATGATAATTAATCTGCCATCTTCAATTTCGGGGGCTTAGAGACGATGCCGCCTAAATGTCTCGTGTCATCTATAAGCTGTCGCAAGTGACTTTGGCACTGTCTGGCGCGGAAACCAACACACAAGTTCAAGATCGATAAATCACTTCTAATGAGACCTGCCCGATGAGTGGAGATCGACGGTGATTTCCTCTAAGGTGATTAGTGCTTAGAGATCGCGTGTCGTTGCATAAATTAAGTACGCGATGTTTGAAAAAACGTTCCAACGATGATCGGCACATCACTTTGGGTATCCACGCCGACCTTCGTTGCTAAGAATTTCTAGCAGTTGTGTTGGTCAGGAACTTCACAATCAATCGGGAGATTCACTTTCGATGAAATTCCAGTTTTCCTCTCCACTCGCACACATTTCTCACACACATAATTTCATTTCTCGCTGGTCATCGTCACACACAACAGCCATCGACTCACATATGGAAAAAGAAAGTGCTGTGGAATTTCTAAAGACGAAGTTTAGCGTCTCCTTAGCTTGTTGTTTGTCGATAATACAAAAAGCGAAGACGAATTATCGCGAAGCGAAAATGGAAGTTGGTCGAGGAGAGATTTATTGACTGTTTTTGCACAAAGCTACTAGTGAATAGCTTTTAACCACTTTTTCTTCTTTCTTTTAGTATCCAGAATTGAATCCAATGATCATGCGACGCTTCAAAGAGCCCGGTGATGTCGAGAAAGCATACGAGCTAGTGCACAAATCGCAAGGTCTTGAACAGACACGCTTCCTGGCCCGCAAGCATTGCCTCGAAGCCATAAAATTAGCAAACAAGTTAGCCGAATCACCATACCAAAAGGGCCTCACCGACATCATGGATTTGGTACTGAATCGAATGAAATAATCCAGAGTTGCCTCATCTTTGTGCGACTCTACTGTGTGCATGGCTGATTCTTATGAATGTACTCGTCGCAGGAGCTCGTGGGCGACCTGACGATCGGTTTAGATAAAAAAAAAAACAAATGAGAGAGAAAATCAAAGCAGCTTGCAAGTTTTTAATTAGATCGGTACTTTATTATATTAATTTCTCTCCGTTTGCATTCATCATGTTAATCCTATTCCCCTTTTCGGCTTAAGCTCCCCTTTACGATGTACAGTACGATGCAATATTGTAATAACTTTTATTTCTTCGTAATTGATTATGAATTAAAAACTTGTGTAAATTAAGTTTAAAAATTATTTTAGTTGAGAAATTTACTCCGTTTTGTTTTCTCCTTATTTAAACAAGTAGCGATTCACCATTTAGTTCTGTTTTATGTTTTTTGATTGCTGCACTGTTAATTTGAGTCTTTTTGAGTTGCACCCAGGTCGGATTCAGGAATGATTTCAACACTGAAAATGTGCAATTAACATTTTTATTTGAATGTCTCCATGTCTGAGCGCAATTGCAATGGTTTTTGAACCGTGTTTGTCAACAAAATCCACGGATCCATTGTACACCATCGCTCGCATGGCAGTTATATTTAAATTCTGTTAAGTTTTTCACACTTTTTGATTCTTCTTAGAACCAATTAAATTGGAAAACAGTCCCGTTAAGTCGCTTTTAGTTAGCATGTAAACTAAAAGAAAAAGAAATGTTTTGCTCACCTGGTGAATTATTCAAGTCATAGAGCTTCTCTTGATTTGATAGATGGATTTTATGAATCAAGACGAAGATGGAAGAAAAACCGGCGGTGAAAGCGTGAAAAACTGCCTTTAAGGGATTTATTATTATTTCTATTATTTATTAGTTCCGTAACCGCAAAAAAAACAATGAAAATCTCGAACAAAAAACCGACTTCTTGAGGAAATTCGTTTTTTACGTCACCTTGGAACGCAAATAATGGCACTTGGAATAAGAAACGCTCTACCTGGACCGGTACCAGCCTTAAACATTCGCAAAATCACGACGGGAATTTATTCGACGTAACATTTGAACCAACCCCATTATGATTTCTAAAGTTAGTGTAATCGAGCGTGGTTGTCTGGCGTGAACGAACACTTGTATAAAATAGTCCGCGTGATAGCGTGATGAGTGTCTGACAATTAGTTGAGATCATTTATTGGACTATCACCTCTTTATTAATAATTCTTGAGTGAGATACTTAATTAAATGTTTTCTTATTCCAATTCTGTCGTTTTGTTACGTTTTTGTTCACCTTCTGATTTATAGCAACATCGATCAGCAAGAAGGAAGGTTTTTTTTGTTGAAAACAATTCACCATCGATTTATATGTTCACAGAGAAAAAAATGTCGAAGATTGGTTTTTTTATGTTCAAAATCATTAAAACTTGATTTGAGAAGAAAAAAAAAACTGAAGAGTAAGCGTGAAACACTTATTGTAATTCGCAATTATACACGGAACAATTTTTATAAGAGAAAAAATTAAAAAATGAGAAAGACATTACATTATGTTAGGACATTATGTCAACATAGGACTCTGTTGAGAACGGAAGTGTTCAGAGTTCTCGTTAAACCTGATGGCCAATAAAAATGTTGAAAATAAAATTTGATAACAGAAAAAAATGTGTGTGTATATTTTTATAGTCGTCGTTGCTACAATGTGCAGTAAAATAGTGTCATAATGTGTTTCAAATACATTCAGCTTTTCAAATC
>JPYR01000437.1:0-27850 GCA_000775305.1 Belgica antarctica
ATTGTAACATCTGAAATATTTCGCAGGTCTCTTCATGATTCTGATGCCAATCCTTTTGATGAACTTGCTTATCGGTTTGGCTGTTGGCGACATTGAATCGGTTCGACGCAATGCGCAATTAAAACGACTGGCGATGCAAGTTGTTTTGCACACTGAATTGGAACGGAAATTGCCTCAGATTTGGTTGGAGAAGATTGACAAGAACGAACTTATCGAGTACCCAAATGAAGCCAAATGCAAGCTAGGATTCTTGGATTCTATGATGAGAAAGTGGCTCTGCAACCCGTTCAACGACAATGGAAATGGTAATGAATTTGTTGAAGATTTTTAATCTTCAAATAACTATTTTAATTTGAACAAAACAGCTGGTTTAGACATGTTTCTTGACAACAACGAAGATTTCGTCGTGTCAGAAATGGATAAGCAACGTCGAAAATTGAAGGACATGTCCAAGCTGCTTGATCAACAACATCAACTTTTGCGATTGATTGTTCAGGTAAGAAAATTGTGAATTGCTAGCCACAACAGCAGATGTCAATTGTTTTAATTTTCAAGAAGTTTCTTTCGAATTAAATCGATGTCAACAACGAAGATTGCTTTAAATTTATTACTTTTGTAATGGCATTCCACAGAAAATGGAAATAAAGACCGAAGCGGACGACGTCGACGAAGGAGTTTCTGTTAAGGAAATGCGTCCGTTGAGTACTTTGCTATCTGAGAACCCGTCACGATGGAATTCACCAAGAATCCGCAAGAAGTTGCGAACATCGATGAGCTTCACCAAAGCTTGAACTAATTTTAAAAATTTTATTGATGTCAAATTATCGAGCTTGTAAAACGATGTTTTGTGATAAAATACATCAAAACCCCATCCAAGTGTTTGAATGTTTGTCAGCAAAGACAACTTCCTACATATGAAGTCCATACCCACATTTTGAAAAACTAAAACCTTTCAAATTTTATGTCTAAAAAATATTTTTGTGAAGAAAGTCTGTCAGCATTTGATGTCGACAAAGAAAATTAAATAAAAAGTGTTGTTTGTGTTTGTCATTCAAGTAAAAGCTTAAAGAATTTTCATTAATTTCTTGTCTCTAGGATTTTTAAATGATTGAAAGTTTCATCGTTAAGCAATGATTGTTTTAATGAAGACGATGGAGTTTCATGAACACTCACAAGTCGTGCAAGTTGAACTCGAGTGACACATGTTTTCAGAGTTTTTCTTTCTAGCACGTGTGATATTCACTCTCGTGTAAAATTTCATTCACGAGAATTTCCCCCTTGCGCTCCTTCAGGTTCAACAATACCGGCAACAACATCGCTCGTGATTCGCTCAATGAGAGTCGGAATATTTTTCTCACACTTTAGGTTCAAACTCGACTCGGCAAGGCTTCGGTCTCTGAATCACTCTCCGTCAGTAGTTCGTGTCTCGCTAACGTTGCTACGTGTTTTAATTTAGTCTTCTGCGATATTTAATCATTTAACGCATTTAAAAGTATTGAAAAATGTAAGTTAGCCTTCGGGACCTTGAGAAACTATCGAAGTCAAGGCTGCAGCAGAGTTTGCAAGTGAAAAACCGAGAAATGGGTCAATCAATCGGGTCATAGAGAGAAGTCAATTGGTTCCGTGTGGAAAATTATAAATAATTCACTACCTTCTCGAACCTCGCAAACAAACTTCACTCAAGTGACTAACAACAATTATAAATAATCGGTTAAGTGAGAGATGTGATCATTTTTCATTCAAAATGAAAAATATTTCGCCGAATGAAATATTTCATAAAGAAATTTTCTCCGAGTACAGCTTGTTCAAAACTAACAAGAATTCTTCTGGGGTGAATCACCTCGGATTTTTTTCGTTTCGGTTTATGTAAAATATGCTGCAGACAAGTGAACCGTTCCAATAAGACAAAAATGGGGTTCCTGCTGCTGGCCACCGATACTAACGCACATTTCTTCTTTTTCAGATATTTCCGTCAGATTCTTCGAGAAAATAACCGAAAAAATCAATAAGAAATCATGACTTTCCGCAACAACAGTAACAATCGTCGCAACCAAGGCGGCAACTTCAACAATAACAACAACAACTACGGCGGGGTTCAGAATCGTGGAAATGTTAATCCATGGGACGGTCCTAACATGGGCGGTGGCAATATGGGCGGTGGCAACATGGGTGGGGGCAACATGGGTGGAGGTCGGCAATCGAACGACGCTTTGGCACTGGCTAATAACTTGCTGAGCAATTTGTTGCGCAACCAAAACCAGAACAATGTCCCACCATCCTTGCTTGACATGGCAGGACCTCGCGGTGGATACAACGACGGGCCGCGTGGATTTAACGATTTCCGTGTAAGTACATTTTGATAGTTTGTAGCGCACCGTATCGAACATTCTCGCTGCGAGAATACTAAACTCGAACAAAAATTTGATTTTGGTTCAAAAATCTTTTGAAAAATACCCCAAAAAAAGTCCGCAGAATAATATTTTTCAAGATTTTGCCATAAAAATATGTTTAGATCGTAAGGATTGTAGATTTTTGTTTTCACTAAGAACAAAATCAACGAAAACTTGATTTTTTGCATCACAACAATGTTTAATGTTTCTAATTTAAGTCAATCAAATATTTCTTCTTCTCTTTTCTCCAATTTTATGTCATGAAAATTGATTGTTAATGAAACGCTTAAAACCCGTTTAAATTCACAAATGTTCGCTGACTTTCACGTGAATCTCGAAAAAACAAACCAAAACGAAAATCTTCTTCATGACAAAACCGTTTTGTGGACACAAAAACTTTCAATTACTTCGCACCACAAACACAAAAACCTGGATTTCATACCTGTGCCTGCCTAACACATCACCTTCACGTCTGATCTGCTTCACGCACGGCCCCATCGCAAACAAAAACAATCTTCTTGGTGCATTTTGAACGATCGAAAAATGCTATCAAAAAATAACTAAAGATGGGCCGTGGAAATGGTGGCAGAATGCCCAATAATAACCGCCGCAATAACAATCGTGTTGTCAAAGGCGCTGTTCGAAAGCCGAATCCGGGCAATCGAAAGCCAAATGCCCAAAAGAATTTCAATAATTCTAAGCAAAACGATTCGGCGACAGATCAAACAGCAAATAAGAAAAATGATGATGCGAGGTAAGCAACCAAATAATTTTCCACAATTTCAACCAAAATGAACAAAAATGATTCTCAAATTTTCTAGTTTAATTAATTTAAGCCAAATAGCAAGAATTTCGACACAAACGCATGAGAAGCGCGCGTGCGAGTTGTGTGTGAATTTGTTGTATATTTCATTTTTCACCCCTTCTTGATGAACAACCTTAAGCTTTTACCAGTTATGCATAGAAATCGATGAGACTGAAATTCATTTTCTAAATTGTGGATGAATGGAACACTCGCAAAGTTAAGGGAACATCTTCTTTCAACTTTTGTTAAAGCGTCGACCCTCAACTTTGTCTTGTCGTCGAAATTTTTTGTACAAATTCTTTAACTTAATGGTTTCAATTTTCTTGGAGACTTTGCGAATGCCTTGGCACCGCGGAGTTTGATCATGCTTTAACATGACTAAGTCAACGGAGCGGGGAAAATCCGTGAATGACGTGACATGTTAGATCCTAGCTTAATTGCAACTGCTTTTGAATGGTCATCGAGTCAACCCTCTAGCGTCATTCGTGGATCAACCCGTCGTCACTTCTGTTGAATCCTTTCAATTTCTTCTACGGCTCTAATCTCAACCGTTCTCTTTTACATTAATTAAATAAAATTATTTAGAAATGGAGCTGCCGCCAGCAAGGACGAAACCGTGACTGGAAAGGACAATAAGCGCAAGACATCTGCGTACTCGGATGTTCCGAATGACATGTTCTACTGTCACTTGTGCGCTAAACACATGTGGGATTCGACTTCTTTCGAGAATCATTTGAAGGGACGCACTCATCAGGTAAGCACGCAATAGTCAAACCAAAATTCCAATTTCTAACTCAAAACTTTCTGATTCAAGATGATGAAAGAAGGCGTCGAAGAATCTTATCGTCTCCGAGCCAACATGCTTCGTCAGGAAGCGAAGATCGCTGAACAACTCAAGTCGATTGAGATCGACCGCTTGAAGCGTCTTGGCAAGGCTATCCGTGCCGCCAACCAGATTCGCGAGTACTGCGCCATGTGCGACTTGCAGTTCTACGGGCATTTGTCAACTCATCGCAAGTCCGAAGGGCATTTAGACCTCAAGAAATTCTTGCATCCCAAGTGCGATGACTGCACGACTGAGTTCCACAACCGCACCGAGTTCGACGATCATTTGTTGTCGCCTGGTCACATGAAGACCAGCAAGACACCTCCGTCATACAAGTCTGAAGAGAGTCGCAAGAACCGTTTGCAGATCTTGACTGAAGCCGATGAACTTCTCGGCTTGCGCGAAGAAAAACCGAAGAAAGAGAAAAAGGAACCGGCAAAGGAAGGCGAAGAAGCCACCGGAACTGACGAAGCTAAGGTCGAAGGTGCTGAGTCGATGGAAACTGAGGCTGCAGTTCCCCAAACCGAGGCTGAAATTAAGCAAGAGGCTGAAGAAGCCGAAGAAGCTGAAGCTCTGAACGACCAGATCGAGATCGAACCGATTTTGGACTTTAACGAAGGCGACGACATTGGCCCGGAAATCGAGACCAAGATTCCGAAGTACAACTGCAAGCGCCAGGTTGGATCAAGCTTGATCGCCAAACTGGTCTGTTTCGAGTGCCGTCTATGCAATAAGTACTTCGACAACGAAGTCACTGCCGAGATTCATTCTCGCACTTACAACCATCACCGCTTGTTCGTCAAGTTCTTGAACGAGAAGGCCAACGAGACTAAGATTGCTCAAAAGCGCGCTGCCGCAGCCGCCGAAGAATGCGAACGTGTGAAGCGCATCAAACTGGAAGCGGATGCTGAACCAGCTGAACCAGCTGCAGCAGTAGCAGAGGTGGTTCCAAAATCGGAATTGTATGATCCAACGGAAGCCACCGGAGATGACGATCCAAAAGAAAACGGCGCTGAAGTTACCGATGTCACCATGACTGATGCTTCAAGCGCTCCAGTCGTTGAAACTCCAGCTCCAGTAGTCGCTGAAGTCAAACCTGCTGAAGTTGTCGATCCCGTAGTGGTGCCAGCTGTCCAGGAAACTCCTTCAAGCGCTCCAGTCGTTGAAACTCCAGCTCCAATAGTCGCTGAAGTCAAACCAGCTCCAGTAGTCGCTGAAGTCAAACCAGCTGTAGCCGTCACTCCTGTATCCACTCCAGTCAAGCCAGCTCAAACGACTCCAGGGCCTGTTGTACCAGCTCAGCAGTCGCCTGCACAAAATAATCAGCAGCAGAACACGCCCAACAAACAATTCAATAACAATCGCGGCAGAGGTCGCGGCCGCGGGAACAACAACAACAACAATCGTCGATCAGGGCGTTATGGAGGTGGCTACTAAGTTATCAGCAGACATAATCCGAATTTAGGGTTTCTTTTATTCTGTCCAAATAAGCTCTGAGTGTTTTCGATTATGTTTTGTCTCAAATTGAC
The DNA here is from genome assembly GCA_000775305.1 of Belgica antarctica. Lineage (NCBI taxonomy): Eukaryota > Metazoa > Arthropoda > Insecta > Diptera > Chironomidae > Belgica > Belgica antarctica. Next base: position 5,551 of record JPYR01000437.1, read on the forward strand.
TTCTAATTAGACGATAGGTGAGGATTTCTCTCTAACATTGATAAGATTGACCCTTCGATGGCAGTGGTCGGGTCTGAAATTCAATTAAGATTATAGTTTTCACTCTTTATACTCGTAAAGCTAGCAAGTAGAAGCATTTTAAAGCGAATTAATTCGCATAAGACGATAACTGTGTGTTTATCCAACAACCTTGAACATTTAAAAAATATGAAATTATGTCATCAACTACACCAGTTGAATTATTAATGGCATAGAAATTAATGAAATGCTTGATAAATGTCTTTCCATTGGTATTAAAGTAAAAACAAAAGTAGAAGCAGACTGTATTGATATCAAATAAATTTAAATTTAAACAAAAGTGCAAAGTTCTTGTAGACTTGAATCTATCTTTCAGCAAGCAAGTCACGTACTGCCTTGGAATATTCGATTGATTTAGTGAAGAATTGAATCCTGAAGATATGAAAGGCATGGACGATGATTGCTTCAACCATAAAGACTGTCACAATGTGATGTCATCATGAAAATGTTTCTTCAAAACATTCAACTCGAGATAAACAAGTAAAAAATATTCTTCCAAGTCATCGCGTCGACGTCACTTGCGGATTCCCCGTGCCCCACAAAAAAGGTGTTAACATTTTCATTCAATCTTACTTTCGTCAACGGCAACTGCGTTAACTGATAACCGCAACAAACTGTTGTAGATATTTAACAAGATTAGGGCTGCGAAAGAAGCTCACGTGAATGTACGTCAAAAACACGTCAACTTGTTATCTCCGCCGTCACAAAAGTGGTTCTAACGTCGCGCCATCCATCAAATCTTCTTCATGATGGCTGGAAACCAAGTCGAAGCTTCTTCGCAAGAAACAACGTTTCTCGTGCAAAGGATTTCGGCGGAAATCTTTTATCGAACCACGAGGATAGTAAATTTAAGTTCAGCGTTATCATGCTGTAATCTTTTAACGAGTGTCGTAAATCGTCATTGAGTTACAATAAGGCAATTCATCCACAAGTCTTAAGGCTGAAAAGTTATGGCTCGGACCAAATACAAGCGTTGCCTTTTGTGCAGCCCTGCCGCCACCGATAAAACGTGTGTTTATAATTTATTAGCAGCAAGATAATGGAATCTTTGAATGTGGATCATATCGCACCCAACCAAAGAAGTGAAAATGTGTCTTTCTGACACCTACACTTGTAATTGTTGCTTATTCGCGTTAAAAACTCGTCAAACAAAAATAAACTGTCTCGCTGTAGTCATCGCGAGATAAAGCAATCTGATGGCGCAAGAAAAAGAAGTTTGAAAATATTTGATGAAAATTTCGTGTCTTTTAAATTAAACGTTTCAAGATAACTTGCAAGTTAAACAAAAGGCCATCAGCAGAACAACAACAGAGAATGATTGTCGTCAAATCATCGCGCAGGTTTCAGCTTCTTCTGCTTCGCTTTTTTGAAATGCGGGTGATAAGATAAGAAGACGTCCCTGCCAAATGGTTTTTAGCTCACGATCAAGCGCCGCAAATGCAAGCGTAATAAACTGCGATCGTCTATCCACGCTTAATCTTGCAAAAGTCGTTATTTTTAGCACACATGCCGAGACGAGTTATGCAATGTCAAAGCTACTGCTAACCTGCATTTTAATTGAGATATGAAGATTCTCTTGAAACAGTGACGAAGCCACATAGACTCGTAAATTAATAAAAACGACTGCAAAAGCGTTCGTAAAAATTCTTACTCACTCAGAAAGATATTTTTATTGGCATTTTATTAGCGCTTAGGCTTTAATGCGCCATGAAAAGTGGAATGAAGATCATTGTCTTGGCGAATATCATGTAATTTTCAGTGAAATTCAAATGGATTATAAACAAGTTGTTTTTGTTTTCAACTTAGCATCGTCAGAACCAGATTACATTGAATCACTTTCAACGAGTCATGCAATGGTGTCAGAGCTGCCGAAATTTGTTGAAAATAAATTCCAAGCCCCGAGAAAACCTTGTCAAAGGTCTTTAAAACCTCAAAGTCCCAAAATATCAATCTTCAATCACTTTTGAGTCGGTCAAGCCGTGACCAGAGTTCGAAACAATTACGATACTTGAATCTTGCTTTTCACTCGCCCCTTCTTGCTCTTTCTTTATCCCACCATTCTTGATCAGCGAGCTTCGCATTTACGATAGTTATGATTCAATTAGCGGTACAGCTGGCGCTTTGCCAATTAATGACCTATTGATAAACAAGCGGAAAGTGGAATAATTACAAATGTTAGACATGACAAACCGCTTGTTCATCGTTGAAAATGTTGACAAGCTTGCTGCTTTGCTTTATTTTCTTCTGGAAAATTAAATATTGAAGCGACAAATTAGCATTCACATTTCGTATGCAACCGCTTTAATAGCTTGACAACTTGGATATGGAAAACACATGGAGTGACTTGCTTACCCAAGTACGATCTTCGTGACGCCGGAATCTCGTGTTTACCAAAAGAGTTTGTAACGAGCAGCGACACTGCCATGAAAGATGTAATCTCATTGAGATATTGAGAATTTGTATTTGACTGGCCGAGTGAGTAACACGCGAACATAAATATTTCGTCCGGTGGCAACCAACGAGCATAAACACATCTCAATGGCAAAGGTGCATGCAAGGTGTTGAGATGAAATTAATAAGTATTACTGAGATTGTCGTTCAGATTAAGCTAACGATAAACACACACCGACCTTTGAATGTACATTACCGATACGTGTGGAATGTACAAAATTACAGGTTGTAAAGCCGCAAATCTCCGTGCTACATCACTTTGTAACTCATCGCACTCGAGAACTTTCAAAATTAATTCTTTAACGCCGATTATGATCCCAGCGTCGCTCGCATTTTGCAGTTTCCAGCCTTTTGCAACTGTATGACTTCTCTCAATGACAAGCCTCGACAGTCGAATGGTTATTGACAAATTCGCTTAGCATTTATAGTTCAACTCGATTCTTAGAAGCAAGTAATAAAATAATGAATAAAAAGTTGTATTTACGCATTCGCCGTGTGCGTCCATGAGAAAATCTCGATTTTGATGTTGTTACAACAAACTGCATCCTTTGTCCATGGAAATGCAATTCCCTCTCGGTGCGACTCGCCTTTTTGAGTTGTTAAACGTAACTTGTGGAAATGATAAATCGTAGTAGATGGCCACACTTGACACTTTTCCAATAAAATTCGTGTTAATGCAATTGGAGGCTTTTTGAATTGGAAAAAACGTGTTGCTTTTGTATCATATTTGCGGCAGGCATAAGTGGTCGTGAAAAGCGGCTAGCGATGACCAGCGGGCGCTATATGAGTTGATGGGACATGAAAAATAAAAATTTAGTTTGAAAGCTTCAACTTTCCCCCGACGCATCCAAAACGGATTATCAATGATTATCACGTTGATTATTTAATTGACATGGCTTTGGGTTTATTTGTTTGTTTTGATCATATTGGCGAGTGATTAACTCACGCACCGATCGTGCAATTGCTCATTTTTGTGCGCATAGTGACAAAGTCGAAACACGTTGTCACCTTGACTTAAATACAGAAAAACGCACATTTTCAGCTTAATTTTCCAATTCTCTCGGTTTCATTTTCGAATGTTAATTGAAATCTGTTTATTTGCCTTTTTCATTCTAGTGCGCAGTGCTGGGCATGATCACGACGTGAAGCTGGCGCGCAGAATCTGATCTATGCTAATCGTATTAACGCCAAGGAAGGTGTTATGCAATAGCCGACGATCTTCAGCGGTCGTAAAATGTGCCTTAAACTAAATTCAATTTAATTGCGTGCCACGCACCAGAAAGAGCTTGACAAAGTCAACATAAACGGCGCAAAGTCGCTAATCGAATTTCAAAACAAACTTAATAAAATGTGACAAAGTCTTTGAGAAAACACAAACTGATTTTACTGGCTTAGAGAGACGCTATCATTGATCTTCAGATCGAGTACAAACAAAGTCTCAAGCTCAACTCAAATGCAATAAAGTTCACTTTATTGCAATACCGCATGCGAAACAAACATCGAACGACGCATTTAATGCTGGAAATATCACTTAAAATCATAACTAACGAGTCAATCCAACTTAATTGCATTTTGATACACACTTTGATTGGCTTTTCAGCAATATTCTAGATGCTTTTCAATTAAACAATTTCAAATCTATCGCTTGTTAATTTATCGTTTGCTATCAATTTGCAGACAACCATACACCTTCAAGTGCTTGAATTAATTGCATTTTTATTAAAGATTTGTTGTTTAGACTTGAAGGAACTGTGCGCTAACAAAATACAAAGGTGATTTCACGATCTTTCTTCAAATTCTTCGATTCCAAATCGGATTCAATGAATTTTATACTAAGAAGATTTTTCAAAGATGTTACTGTAGGATTACATCGATAATTGGTGTTATATTAGCATTCAATGCAGCGATATGAAGCGATAAAGAATTTCAGTGATGTACTGCGAGCGGTTGAAGTGAAAAATGAAGAAACGAGCTGCGAAGATTGCTTTTTATAATGAGAAAATTGGAATTGCTCGGACGGGAACGTCGTAAAGAACGATTTATGATTTGACGATTTGTCGCTATTGTGTCTGATTTTCCATCAAACAAAAACACACGTTCGCGATAAATTTGAGCGCAGTTTTGAGGCTACAGTGTAGAGCAAAAAGAAGTGGCAAAGAAAAATAATGGATTTGGTTTAGGAACTACTGATCTGCAATGTGTCTTTTTAAAAATTTAATCAGGTTTTATTTGCAATTTAAGGCTTTAAGTTTTGGTAGCCAGTTAACAACTTGATTTAATGACAACTTCGTTGCTTAATTTTGGTGGAAGACTGTAGCCTTAGTTAACTCAAGAAAAATCACCTTGAATAGTAGCTTTCCATGCAGCTTCGTCAAAAAATATCTGCCTTATCATTCTACCTCCACAAACTTTGTGTTTTCAACACACATCATTGATTTTGAGGAAGCATTATCGTTTGATTTCTTTTTAAGTGATTAGGCCTTGAATCAAAACATTTCCCGAACTAAATTTTGACCGATCAGATCTTGAAATACTTGTGTGAAACTTCTAATCACTTTGGGAGCTTGTTTGTCTGATTCTACGTTTTTCTTCATTCATTACAAAATAAGCCGTGATGCAATCAACGTAAATTTTGTAATTTGCAAATCTCGTGTGTTGTAGCGGAAAAATAAATTATGAAAATTCAACAAACGTTCAACCAGAGGAAACTCAAAAGATCCGGATAATGTTGGCGACAGAATCCATACAATGAAAACGTCTAAACAGCTATGAGAAGAACTGCGCTAGTTCTCAAATCAACTGGTATCAAAAAAGCACATTTTATCCGCTGAGATTTTTTTCTGCTGTTGTTCGTTTTTCCACGTTAATTGTTAATGCAATTTAGTCTCACCTAAAAACCATCCTTGAACCATTAGCGATTGGTTGAAGAGATAAAAATTATATTTTTATGTCATTTCAATTAAGTGAAAATTCTAAGTAAGCCCAAGCAAATCTTGAAAGGCCATTAAATCGATCGTTGTGCAACAAGTGAAACAACATTTTCGTGAGATTTTTTGAACAAATTCGTTCAGTTTCTACGCTGTTTGCAGGGGCGGGTTTTGGGGTTGGAAAACAGAGCAAAAAGATGGGTGAATTGTGCAACAAACTAACCACAAAGGTGTTTCGAGGCCAAAGTTAAAAGTCAAACATTGACGAGACTTGAATGCCCTTCATTGTTGTGACACCCAAAGCGTTGACAAAAACCACTTGAAGCCCCTTAAACTGTCTCTGAACCTGCCATTCATCATTCTTTGCGAGATCTTTTAGCTGTTTTTATTGTCGAATATTTTCAATTCACATTTCTGCGGTTGGTCTAATTTTCATAATTTAATGTGTCAATAAGAGTCACAGACTTTGAAGCGAATAAAAACACGAAATGGTACTTCAACGTAAAAACGTCTCGATTTATCACACTTTTTGAGTTTCAAATTGTGTTTCATTGTCAATACCAGGCCTGATACGAGCGAGCGTATTGCACAAAAAAAAGTTCTCAACTATTTTTCATTGATGTCACTTGTAGGCACCGCGGTAAAAAGCGCTTTAAAGAGGTGCCTGTAAAAAGCGCTGTCCATGATAAAACCAGTCAATTAAGCATTTGATTTTTAACGGGTCAAATTGATTTTCTCGAGGGATGGACTGGGACTTCCCGCAACTTTCCACTATCAGCTGGCATCGTCGCCCCGCATGAGACGTTCATGTACAATTCAATTTTCCACAGCGCACTGCTCGATGTTCTCGGAGCAGATAATGAGTGGAAAAAGCTGATGAACAGTCACTACAAAATGTATCGCCATATCAGTGCTGTAGGAAATATCATCAAGAGCCTCGTCTGCAGATGTGTTCGCTCGTAGATCGAGCGTGTATTCCACGTTGCTACGCTCGGCGCTTTCTTGTGATAACACACAAACATCGAAAACGAAACATCGAGCGGCACACAATCGCACAAGCAGCAAAAGACTTTGAAGTAATTATCCGAAAAAATAATAATTTTAAATTTCCACAACTCAACATTTCAGTTTATTTTCAACATTCGAAGCGAGCGGAGTTGAAAACACGAAAAAGCGAGCGTAAATAAATCGCGATTAACTTTACACTTCGCCGTGTGTATCTGAACTTGAAGATTTTTCAATCGGTGGAAAGTTTTTCGCTGCCGTTGCAAACTGTTGATTCTAGTGAGAACGTCGTTGCAGCCAACAGTTTTTTATGAATGAAACCAGATTTGTTTTCACCGAAAAGTCAACAACACGTTTGATGTTTCGCTGTGAAATGTGAAAAGATCACTGAGAAGAGAGATAGAGAGTGTTCGCTACATCGTAATTATCAGTGAATCATCCGTGGAGAGACGAAAAATGTTGGAATGAACGATTCATGATAAATATCAAATCGAAACAAGTGAATCTGAGAGATAATTGACGTAGTACAGTGAGAGGGACAGCGAGACTGTAATTTACAAACCGAACTCATCACAAAAAATAAATTTGAAAAGTGAACAACACGAGAAAGAAGAAAACTAAAGTTATGCACAATTTTTTGCCGATATCGACAAGCGACAGTAGCTAATACGACAGAGACAAGTGCAATGCATGGAAGTCGAAGCTGATAAAAGGGAAATTGATAATCCGACCGCCTTTAGAACAATACCCTTGTGAACGAACGCATATTTCCATAAAGTTTCAAAGTCAATTAAATTAGTGCACAAAATTGCTGCTTTACTCGAACGACCAAGCGCAACGCACCGTCTACCTAAGCAAAGGCACAAAATAAAAAAGCGACAAGCATAAGCATGCCCGTCTATAATTTAAATGCCCGACGACGACAGAATAAGGTAACTTGCCATTGAAACAGAATTCGAAAACGATTTTTTTTCGCTTTTCTTTGTTTATCACATAAAAGTGCAATTGCGTAACAAATACTGACTGCTACCTTACCTTTCTGTCTCTTCGCAAACTTATTCTCGACTCGTGCGCACCGAATTAGTCAAAGGACTTTATCGACGAGATTCTCAATTTGGATTCGAACTCACTCGACGAGGCGCTGAAGTTCGAGAAACTTTTGGCGGACGACATTCTCATAAAGCAAGAGCCCGAAGAGCTTTCGATGGCCGAGGTACGCGATCGCCAAAAGAAGGATAACCACAACATGAGTAAGTATTTGTCGACACCGCGCTCAATCAAGCTGCAAATCGAGTCATGTGAAAAGACATCCACGCTTGTTAAAGACCGTTTTAATACATCTTCAATTAAATCAATGAACCGTTCGAACTTTGAAGCGTGATGAAGCTTATTTGTGTACAGACGAGATTTCGAAATCGTGATTAATTTACAAATTCTAAAGTCTACGGAGACTCCGGACAGCCTCAGACGAGAGAGAACTTTGCATTCTCAGTGGACTCTCGATCTCCACAATCAAAGACATCGTCATTTCTTCGAGAATCTCGCCGACTCACAGGCATGCCACTATGAACGGCTAATTAAATAAAAACATTAACTGGTTTGAGGTGCTTAGGTGCGACACGTTCCAAGAAATCAATGTGCGGGGGATTTCCAGAGATTTTTTTTCGCATGCTTTTTGTTTTGGTTGTTTCTTTTTGTGGCACACGTCTACCATTCGATGAGCCGCATTCACTGTGTCGCCACGTGTACGGAGATCATCTTAGTGAACAAATCGAATAATTCCATCCCGAATCGATTTATCGCGCTAACGAAAAATAGCTTTGGCATCGTTCATTATCTTCACGGCTGATATGGCGCTTAGAATTTACCCGGAGTGGGATTAAGTTCGGAAAAGTTTAAAACTGATAAACTCGCTTTACCCTCATCATTGCATAAGGTTGCTTGAGCTAGATTTGGTTTTTTCCTGGATGGAACAGGTTACAAAAAGCTTAACTGATAATCTTTACCCGATATCACATCCAGCCCATTACGCAAATCTGCTATCAAGTCATGCAACGTAATCACTCAAACAAAGTCACACAAATGTGAAGCAAGACGGTTGATAAGATTATGATAAGACGCCAGTGGCTTTTCCACTGCTTGTTGTTCAGTTTCTACGAAGCATATCTTCATTTTTCTAATCCCGCAGACATGTTGATTGTCTTAATTGAAGCCTTCTGAAGTAAGCGTGGCGCTTACAATATAATTGAAAAAATAAACAGCGATAAAATCTGAAAAATATTTGATCTTTGACAAAAGGGGTTTGTGAACTAGAAGCACTAGGAGGTGAACTAGGAGGGTTGGTTAGAGATTTCGTAAACAATTCAGAGATAGAGCTCGTTTCAGATGACTTTGTCTGCTTGAAAGCAGTGTGTTTGATTAAAAAATATATAAATTATCTTCGTAGCTTAAAAGTAAAACAAAACAAACAGCAATGACGAGGCGCGGGCGTGTCCATAAATCACGGCGCTGAGACATTTAACCAGCAATAAAAATTATCGAAATTTCCTGATTGCACTGATTCACACTTTTATATGCTTCGCGACATGCTTGATAACGCGATAAAAGTAACACGTGTGACGTCACTGACACATGAGTTTTGTTAGCTTTGATACGTAGCAACGTGTTAATTCTTTCAACGTGTTTCTCTAATTCATTTGTTTTTGTGTCTTCCTATCACTGTGCAGTTGAGCGACGAAGACGATTCAACATCAACGACAGAATCAAAGAGCTGGGTACGCTTCTGCCGAAAACCAACGAATTCCTGTACGACATCATCCTGGACTTGCACGTCCGACAGCCCAACAAGGGAACCATCCTGAAAAGCTCCGTCGACTACATCAAGTGCCTTAAGTACGAAGTTAATCGACTAAGGCGCAATGAACAGAAACAAAAAGACGCGGATAATCAGAAAAGACGGATGATAACGAAAATTCGGGTCGGTATTAATTGCACGCACACACTTTTTGCCTTCTCTAGTTAGAAAGAAACCTTCGATAACAAATCTTATCACCCGAAGTCATGAGAAACCGCTAAAAGTCTTCTTTTTATTTTGCACAATAGGAGCTGGAATTATTGGCTAAAAACAACGGAATTCCTATCGAGGAATTTGATCTCAATCGCAGTGAAGAGTCCACTTCAACAACTCACGAGGAAAGTCAGCTGAAAACAGTTGAGGTAAATACTGATAAGCTTGCCATAAAACTCTTATTTGACGATTTTTTTACGTTCAGAAAACGATATTGGAGATCGTCGACGCGGGCAGTGATTGCGACGAAAAGAAAATAATCAACCTTAACGAGCTGGAAGATTTGATTGACTGTGAAAAGGAACTGAAGCTGAACGACCCGTTGCTGTCTTCCTTCCAGCTGTTCGACTCTCCGCCATCGTCAGCGCATTCCAGCTCAGTTCCTTCATCACCCTCGTCTATTTCCTCCGTGTCATCCACCAGTAAACGTTCAAAAACCTGCAGCAAACAGTCGCCGTTCGAGTTGCATCTCAGCAGCGACGATGACGACGACTTTGACGTGTGTGACACACAGCGACGGAGGAAAAAGAACAAATATTATAACAGCAGCAGCGATCGCACGAGTGCCTTGAGTTTGAATTTAAAAGACCCGATGATGTCGGCCTCACATTCCCCATCGCATTTTTCCAGCGACTTGAACTACATGGATCATATGTTTTTCTCGTCTTCGCAATTTCTCGCGTCGAGTTTAGCAGCTGACGACAGCATCGACCTGTGCACCATCCTAAAGACAGAGTACGACCACGAGATCACCATGATCGGCTGACGAAGCAGCCTCAGCTAAGAAAGTATTCATAAGTTGATTCAATTAAAAGTATTAATGACGATAGAGCAATGTCTAGTTACTGAGAAATGAGTTTTAGGTGTCTACATTAGATTTTTACCAAGTTCAACGTTTGCCAGTCAAATTGCCACAAGTCCAAACTGTTGTTGAGGGTTTCTAGTTTTATTTCTGTTAAAAATTTTGTTTTCCATTAAGTTTCTGTAGAATAAAAATTTAAGTTTAAAAAGTTAGAGCGAAGGTTGGCGTTTGGGGTTGATTACCAGTTATGGCATGTTTTTTGCAGGTCAATTCACTAGAACAACAATCACCGCACGTTCTGGTAAAGCGCGCTGTTCAAATTACACAAATTTTGATCGGTTTCAGTGCCATTGAAAACAGTTTAAAATTGACCAACGTCATTGAAAGCAATCAAAGGCCAATTTCACTTGTACGGCTGAGGTAACATCACTGACCAATGTCACCGCGAGTCAATAAAACGCAGCCAGTCGTTCTCACCGCTTTAATCGCATTGCAAACGCCTCTCGTCAGACGCATTCCCTTTTGCACTCACTTAACCAATAAGTATTAATAAATTATTCAGTGAAAATTCAGTCAAGGCCACACGTTTTTGACAAATTATGATTAGCTTTACGATTTGCTATTCACCCGCCGACTTGAATGAGCAATATTTTAATTTGCACACAACAAACTTTTGATTCATAGATCGTTTCAGTGTTTTCGGCGGTCGGCAGAAACCTGACACGTCATGATCTGCTGTTTATTGACTGAAACACTTTCTAAATGCTGCTTTTGATCGATGAAATGTGTTCGCTGAATTACATTTTCACTGTGATTGATAGAACCGGTGTGTTCATAAAGCCCTTAGCTGTGTCAATGTCAGGTGAATCATGCTGAAATCATCATTTCCTGACCAATTATTCCAGCGTTTCAGATGTTATCAGAGACACGAAGCTTTTTTCAACGATCCGGCTTGATTTAAATTTTTCTCGAACTTTCTTGGCCTACCGCGAAGCTCTTCTGTTTGTTCTGAGCGTTTGCATTGCGCAGCACGGAAAAATACTTTTTTATCTCTCGAATGCAATAAACAACCTTTAATTGTCGTAATCTTGCTGATTATCTGTCACTGCCACACATAGTTTGCAGTGCTTCAATTGTGTATTCGCTACACACTTTAAAATTTCCAGTCACTCGCGACGTTATCTGTCATAAGCAATCAGCCTTGTCAAAGTCTTGTTTTAATGAAATATCAACGACGTACATTTACTCGCCTCGCGTACTTTATCGATACAACTACCTTATATTTTTTGGCCACTGACAATCGACAACATTCAATCTAAATTGATCGTCAACAATTAAAATGTTAATTTCTTTTTCTTTTTGGTCTTTATTTCTATTCATGTCAATTAACGACTCGAAAACATTTTGAAGTTGCACAAAATTCCTTCGCCGAACAATGCTTTTCTTATCAGTTTTCAAATGAAACTTCACAAACTTTGAAGTTACATCAATGAAAAAGCTTTTGTGTCAAGTTTTTATTATAAATCGTTCAGCTTTTTTCGAAGCTTTTTTAAAATATTTTCGAAGCTTTGCCGAGTTCAATCGAAAACTAGCCACGACATCAAATCAAAACCTGATGAAAGCCTCTGAATGCGTTCCATTGAGTAGTTTACGATTTTGTTGACGATTTGGATGGTAAAACTTCTTGTGTATGGGAACCTGTCTCGACAACTACTAGCATGAATTCGTTTTCTTCTCTTCACCTGTGGATATTAGCAACACGAAAGTGTTTTAGAGGTTTTACAGAGAGTGAGACTTTTGAACAGCCAATACATCAAATGGTTTCATTCAAGAGTCACTTTTGTCGCCGGACAGTCATGAATCACATTTTGGTGTAATTTTTTGTTGTGGAACGTGATTGAGTGCGCGATTCGATAAGCAAAAAAGTTTTATAAGTTAAAAGGCAGCTAAATTGCAAGGTTGAGTGATTGTGCCTCAAGATTTGGTTAGAAATCAGCAGAAAAATCATCGAGAGCTTGAAGAATAAGATTTTTAATGAATAGAAAGTGATTGCAATCGGGTTAAAACATGAGTGGAGTACAAAATATGGCCTTTGATCCATCCGAACAAACGAACAACGTAAGTTATAAAGCGTCTTATCGCAAAGCAATATATTGCTGATGGTTACTTAATCTATAAGAGCTGGAGGTTGCGATTAACGAAAAAAAGTTCAGCAATCGCCGGCAGACTACTAAAAAAGTCACTTCAGTAAAACATCACGAAAAATTTAGATTTGTAATTAAATGTTGTGCTAATTTCTCGGGTAAATGGTTTAATGATGGATGAAACATCAGCTCGATTAGTGTGAATAAACTACACTGCATGGTTATGAACTACTTACAGTAGAGAATTCCTTAAAAATCTGCATAACTGACATCGTAATTTATAAAAGTTTAAGTTAAACATTGGGATTTGTACAACATTGATGTCACAAAATATAAAATTCATGTTTTAAAGTTTCTCTTACTTTCACTTAGAAAATCGCTAAGATTTGCAAAACCAAAGTCGCTTCCCTTAACTTATCATCGTCCCCAGAGTTGTGCAATTACCCACAAATTTCTCTAAGCCTTCTCATTTAACAAAACTGTTCGCCAATAGAATGATAATAACTGTAATTGTGTGGCAAATACGACTTCGTTATCTCGAAACAAACATTTTGATAAGATCGAGATCACCTAGTTCCATTGAATGTTGATAATTTTGATATCACAACAATCACCTAATCAAATTTAATGAAACATTTGATATCTTAGAGGTTGTAAGTGGGATTATTGTTCCCCAGAAATCTTATCAAGAACCCATGCGGATACTTCAGAGATTAAGGGAACATTCCTTGCGTCATAATCTTTGAACTGTACACACAGCAGTTGAACTGCACTTAAGCAGTGTAATAAATTTCTAATTAACTTCCGAATCGCAAATTATCGAATAAATTAGAACTGTCTGGGACTGACTAGCATCTAATTAACTTGCAAAAATGTAAACTCATGACAAATCGTTACAGAATGGACAGCAATTGACTCACAGGCGATCAAAAGCCGGCCAAGTGGTAAGCAAATTAAGTTATTTCAAGCAAAGTTTCATCGTTTAATTACCAGGAACATGCAAATGGGACAAGTTCTGATGACATTGAGCCGTCGACAGTGCCGAATAGTCGAAGCAAGATTATTGTCCAGACACTTGTCATCCATGCTGCTGTCATAGTTTTCTTCGTTTTTGCAACGATGGAGTTCGTTAAAAGCCGTAAGCAAGTTTTCAATTAAAATTTCTAAGCACCAAGCTCTAACAAGTTTTGCAGGAGATGTTTGCACCGATGATTGCGAGTTTACTTTATGCCATCCTTTTGGATTGTTCTTGTTCGCCGCTGGTGCCACATACTTGGGACTGTTGTACTTCCAAATCATTAAGCCTTATCTCGGGAAACCGATCAATGACATGATATTCAGACCAATTGGTCATGGAGCCAAAGCGGCTTTTGACAACACGTGAGTTTGTTTAGCTGAGAAAGTTGAAAACCATTGCAATTGACTTTTCAAGGTGGTCGCGCTTGGTTTTAATTGTGCTTCTGCTGGCAGCCTTTGCTGGGTACATCGTCTTTGAAACATACACAGACTTCTCAAGACTTCGATCGCTGATTGGAATTGGATCGATCTTGCTATTCGGATTTGTGTTCAGTGGTAAGTTCAAACTTTCTCGCGGAAATTAAAGAAGTTTAATCTTTTTTATCAGCAAACCCAAAACGAGTTCGTTGGCGACCAGTGATTCTCGGCGCGATTCTTCAATTCTTGCTTGGAATCTTCTGCATACGATGGAGTGTCGGTCGAGCGATCTTCGAATGCTTCGGCAAGAAAGTCACTGATTTTCTCGACTACGGCAAGGAAGGCGCACAATTCGTCTTTGGAGATTTTCTCGTCGAAGAACTTGGCGTGTTTGCGTTCGCTGTGCTTCCAATCATCTTCTTCTTCAGCCTGTGCATCTCAGTTCTCTACTACTTCGGAGCCATGCAGTGGATTCTTTTCAAACTTGGGTGGATTCTCCAGTCCATCTTAGGAACGACAATTTGTGAAAGTTTCAACGCAGCTGGAAATATTTTCCTTGGCATGTCGGAAGGTCCATTGATCATCAAACCGTACATAAAGTCGCTGACAGAGTCTGAGTTCCACGCAATCATGGTTTCTGGCTTTGCCACGGTTTCCGGATCTGTCTTGGCAGCCTACATTTCATTTGGAGCTGAGCCGCAGCACTTGATTACTGCTTCAGTCATGGCAGCACCAGCAACGCTTGCTTTCTCAAAGCTTTTTTATCCAGAAACCGAAGAAAGTCTAACTTCATCAGGGAACATTCAAATGGAGAAATCGTGAGAGCTTGAAAGTCTTTTAGGAAACATTTTAAAACTTTGAGCTTTTAGAACCGACTCATCGGCACTCGACGCTGCTTCTAACGGTGCATCACAGGGTATCAATCTTGTTCTCAGCATCATCGCAAATCTCGTCGCTTTTGTGGCGTTCATTGCTTTCGCGGACGGCGTGTTCACTTGGGCAACGACTCTTCTGGGTTTTGAGAACGTCGGAATCCAGTTCATCATCGGCAAAATGTTCATTCCTGTCAGCTGGGCTTTGGGAGTCGACTGGGTAGATTGTGAAGCAGTTGGAAGCGTCATCGGAACCAAGACAGTAGTCAACGAGTTTGTGGCTTACGAACGGTTGGGCGAATTCAAGCGGGCTGGTACAATTTCGGTAGGTTTGCAAGTTTAAAAGAAGAAAAGTCATCAAGAATATTTGTTTTAGCTTCGATCGTCAGCTATAGCGACGTTTGCCATTTGTGGTTTTGCAAATCCCAGTTCAGTGGGGATCATGATCGGTTCACTGAGCGCCCTTGCACCCGAACGTCGCTCTTCAATCACAAAGGTTGCCTTCAGAGCTTTCATCTCTGGTTGTCTAGTGTCATTGATCACTGCCAGCATTGCCGGACTGTTAATGACGGACGAGATGATTCAAGAAACTGGGCCGAAGAACTTAAACTTTACGATGACTTGAGCGATCACCGAGACGTCAAGTTAACGATACCAAATAAAATTTGCATTTTAATTCGCCATCAAAAAAACCAGTTTTAGTGATGTAACAGAACGTATTTTTGTAATAAACATTTTTTAAGAGTTGAGAAACCAGCTTGAAGCGCAATTTCACTGCCAACTTTGGTTTTTTCAAAAATATCTTCGCTTGCATCGATATAACTTTATTCAGATGTATGATTAATTACTGGATATCACTTCACACTTCATATAGTTAAAAGCTTTTCAACGTCTTTCTGAAAGACTTGCGACAAGTTCTTGAATTGTCCAATGTAAATGGACAGTTTTTGATCCCAATAGCGACAAAGCTACATAATTGGTGTCTTCATCGACTGAGCAAAAAGTGGATTGTAGTTTAAGGGGAATAAATTCCACTGGGGAGATCTGATTTTCCTTCTTTAAGGAAGTCCGTGGAGATCATTTGCAGTGTAAAGCGCGTCGATTTGATCGTAAACGGCGTTTGTGATTTGCAGCATTTCCGGCAATGCTTTGGTCGACGCTTCCACGTCTGAGCAAACTTTAATGAGAAGTTGGTCGCGGTTTGGAAGGGCGTACATGGCGATACTCGCGGCTTTTCGTATAAGGAATGGATGGAAATTCGCCAAAGTCTCGTTGTAGCTTTGTGAGCAGACCGTGCTGGTCTTGTCAGTTGGTGCGAGTTCACCGAGTTTTTGAAGGAAGCTTCTGATGAAATCTGAATCGAGAGTTTTGCGTTAATTTTGTTACTCAATAGCGATGGAAATGAACTCACCTAGTCCCCTGTGCAACCTGAGCAAGGTTCTGCTACCAGAGACGTAGTCTTTCTTGTTCAGCAACTCCTTCTCTCTTTCGTAGGCCATCATCGCCTTGACAGACTCGAACTTCTCGGCGACTTCTTTGTTCGCTCTGAACTCTTCCAGAATTTCGATTTTCGACTTTACGTCTGAGCTCACGAAACCGAATATTGAGCCCATTAGCTGGAAGAACCTGAATAAAACGTGTTTATATTAGATCTCACCGGAATTTTCACAAAAACAATGAAAACAAACTTTAAAATCTCTCGAAACGCTTCGAGATACAAATCAAGCAGCACGTCATCGTCGTCAGCCGGTAGCGAGCTCTTGAACTTTTCAGTGACGAAGACTAGATCAAACTTCTCACACTCCATTGATAAGGGATGAAATCAAAACAGAAACTTCTAAAAATATTCTTTGTAAACAACACCGAAAAATCACTGAAGTTACGAAGGTTGTCGAGTAGGCAACTTCACAAGTTCGAAAATCCGTTGAAAAATTTTCAAGTGAAAAAAATTAATAAAATCTAAATTCTCTGTTTAAACCATGAACAGGAGAAAAAATCAAGAAATGAGCTCGCCGCTGTTTGTGCTAGACGAAAGCTTCTATCCTGGTAAGTTAAGCATAGTTGAAAGTTTATTTGATTAAAAATTTACTTTTTCGTCAAGAGACGTGGAAGCTCGACACCATAATGTCGCTCTACATCGATGAGTTTGAACCCTGCCGACTGAATTCCAATCACAATTACCAGAAACTAAGATTCTGGAAAGATTTGATTGATGGCTACTGCTACTACAAAGGAAGCGCCAAGGTGAACATCACTGAACTGAAGCAAGTTTTCAAGCGGAAGGGAATTTTTCCGCGATGCCTGCAGACAGTGGTCAGTCAAATGATTATCGAGGGAAATCTTGTGGACAAGGAAGGGTTCATGCAAGAACCGCAAACACTCGCAAGCTGGGCAATCAACACTGCGTTTGTTCAGCCGTTATTCTGGAGCGCCGGAAAAATTAAGAATGCTTTCGTCAGGAACACGAACGACGAACAAAAACTTTTCATCTTCAACAGCGTCGTCAGCCATCAATCAGAAGTTCTTCTCGAATACTTAAGAAACAATCACAGTCCAAACGAAATCATCACCATGGAAACATTGATAAAAGACGTTGACGACATTAAAATAATTTCCCGAGACGGCTTGGACATCGTCTTGCACCACCTTCGAAAGCACAATCAGTCGATCTACATCGACGAAGTTCCAGAAGCACAAAGAAACCAGCAAAAACTTCTGTTGAAAGTCTGCCCATCAAGCCAACAAGTCCAACCGATCACTGAAAGCGAGCGAAGTGTCTGCAATCTCGAAGAAACGCAAAAGCTTCTTCTTGAAAACCTTCGTGACAAGGAGAACAAAATGAACGAGACCCTTGAGCAAGTCAAGATTTACCTCAGAGATGGCAAGAAGCAGCTGGCAAAATCGCTTTTGCGAAAAAAGCATTTATTTGAAGCTGACCTAACAAGAATTGAGTCAGTTTTGGGAAATGTTCAGACGATTCTGCATCAAATCAACGCGTCAACAAGCGACCAAGAAATTCTCAAAACTTACAAAATCGTATCGGAAGCTATGAAGACAACTTTTGCAGACTCGGTCACCAGCTTGGATCACGTTCACAGTATCATCGACGACATCCAAGAAATGTTCCACCAGCAAGAACAAATTTCTGATGCCCTGAAAGTTTCTTTTGACAGAGTCAACGATGACTCGGAGCTGGAAGACGAGTTGATGGCGTTGATAAGCACCAGCGAGAAGAGCGGAAATGAGAAATGGGCATCTGGTGACAAGAAAATTGTTGATGATAAAAGCTTCAAGAGTGAAAAGGCTCAAAACAGAAGTGTGAAATCAAAAGCACTTTTGGTTTAAGTATACATGCAGCATAGTGGAAATTGCTTTATTTCAAGATTGTTCTTCAACAAATAAATACTTTTGGTCGCTAAATGTGCGTCGCTACTTCATCAGGTACCAATTGCGATTACCATTCTTTGAAAAAAGTTTTCGAAGTGGCGTCGCCAACGTAAACCTTCAACCCGACCATGTCATGAAGGCAGATCCAATCTTCCTTCTTGAATTTCTGGTCCCAATACTTCATCTCGAAGGTTTTCAACTGGTGACAGTTCTCTTTGATGATTGTGAAAGCTCGCGATGTCATTTTGTTGTCGCCGATGATCTTCAGAACCTTCAAGTTTTTCAAGCTGGCAGTCAGAACCGCAAGGAGGTCGTCATTGATGTTGTAGATGTGATAGAAGATCAACTCTTCTATGTTGTGATGCACAACGAAGAAGTTCGGATCAGTTTTGACGTCGCTGTCTAGGGACATAAGAGTCAACTTCTTGATCGACGGCACCGACAAGCCGGTCAAGCCGCCAAACTTGACTTGAAGTTCTTCGAGTTGACTCATAGATTTCGACATTGCTTTGAAAATTTCCGGTGATGATTGCAAAATGTTCATTCTTTTGACGTTGGGGAACTTCTCCAGCATCGCTGGACGTCGTGCCTTCAACGAAAGTTCTTTGATACCAACATGAGTATCGATTTCAAAAATTTCATCCTGGTGACTTGAAAACTGCTTCAAGTTCGTGCACTGGCTGACGATGTTCGCTGGGTTCCAGTTCAAGTCATGGGCGGAGAGCGACTCCAGTGTCGACACGTGACCTTGCAAGTACATGTCGAGTTTCTCCCATTCCTCGATGTCGCAGTTTTTGATCGCAAATTCCTTGAGTTTGTATTGCTGGTTGACCATGGGTATCAAGAACAAGTTAGACTCGTAGACACCGCTGACTGAGAAACTCGAGAGCTTCTCTTGCTTGTTCATAAACGTTACAAAGTGCTCGAAATTGGAGAACGGAGTGTCGCCAAAGAACCGAAGATTAATCTTCTTCATCGAACATAGCTGCAGCACTTGGAATATCATCGGATCACTCTCAGCGAACTCCAAAGTCACATCGCTGAGGG
Organism: Belgica antarctica; assembly: GCA_000775305.1. Taxonomy (NCBI): domain Eukaryota; kingdom Metazoa; phylum Arthropoda; class Insecta; order Diptera; family Chironomidae; genus Belgica; species Belgica antarctica. Next base: position 24,765 of record JPYR01000437.1, read on the forward strand.
CTGGGAGCGTGGCCACACCGTCAGCCAACGGATTGTCGTCCAGCAATCGAACGTAGTAAAATTCCAGGTGCTTCACATTTGGAGTCGCTTGAAGAATAGCGGCGATGTCAACCAAATGCATATTGCGCACTGCAATCTTCAACGAATCAGCGCAATGTCCGACGTTATCGAGAATAATTTGATGAACAGTTGGCTTGTACACGTTGATTTTGATTTTCGTATAATTTCTTTTCGGCTGGAATGATTCATCGCAATGCGAGCCGAAATGCAAAGTCTCGATAAAACCGAAGCTATCGATTAACGCGCTGAAAGTTTTGCACACGCGGCTGACGCTCAACAACTCCTTTTGGGTGAGGTGGTTGAAGATGTCGACAAGCACTTCCTTCGGCAGATTTTCCATTTCTAAATGCAGGCACAAAATACTGAATCGTAAACAAACTCGACACTGTCTTACTAACACTACCAGCATTCGACGAGTTTTACGATTGATTCTGTTTATTCGACGATTCGTTGTGCAAGGCAGGGGTTTGAATCGAAAGAGACGGTTTGACGTCACGGTTGCTTGGAAACGAAATTCTGTCTTTGATCAAACGTCATTCAACAAAGACGTTCTCATGCCGAAGACGTTAATTAAATATCTAAACATGGTTTTCCTTTTATTCTTGCTTAAGTAATGTACATTCTTCCAATTAACACGTAAATCTTAGGTATGACTAGTAAAACTTAAAGTAGACAAAGTGCCATATCGTAAAAAGTCTTCTTATAATTTAGAAAATTAAAATACATTTTAACCGCCCTAAACAGTCTTAAATTAATTAGAAAAAAGTTGATTCTTAGCCACTATGCTGGGTAACCGAAAATGTATTAAAATAAAAAGCTTTGATGGTTTTTATCAAACTCAGAGGCTGAGGGCACGTGTTAGTCTAAGCCGGAAGTCTCTGTAAAGCATCTTTCCACCTGTCGGAAATCGGCTCAAAAACATTTCCACCGACATCAGACACAAAGCCTTTCCATTCATCTTGAATTTGTCGGCGATGTGACTCGCGTCAACTCCTTCTGCTTTGCCCAAGTTCAGAATCCACAGCTTGACTTCCTGCCGAGTCCAGTCGCGTGGGTCTAAAATAATATTGAAGTCATGTTGAATGACTTTGTTGACGGTGTGCGAAGAAATAAATCAAACTCACCGATCGGTAAACCATCCGGTCCCATTTTCACGACGACGGCGTTCTCAATAATGTTTGACGTCTTGACATGTAGAGGTTTATTGAAATTGCTTCCGTTCTGATTACCCGACGACTTCCAGCGTTTTTCTGTTTCCGACGCGCAGTTTGTCACCGCTGACAGATCGATGCACGGCGGAATGCGCGAAAATAGACGAGCGCGGTCGTGGAGGCTGTTGGTGTTGTTGCTTTCGACTTGCATCTGAAAATAGCGAAGAAGAAAGCGGAAGCGGTGAGAAAATGTTCGTCTTGAGTTTTCCAGCGGATTCATTTGAAGCTAAAGTGCGCGGTTTGAGCCAAATGTTTATTGTGTATGAATCAATAATTAAAAGCACTTAAACATCCCGTCAATTTTCAAACAGCTTTTCAGTAAAAACACATTTCCTTCTTTTTTCGGATACGGCTTAGTGAGAGAACGAGTATATAATGGCGTTTCCGGTCAATCAAAATTGGACAACAATTGAACAACAAACTAACAGGCGGATTGGCGCTGTGTCGTGTCTTTTGTTTGGTTTATGATAAGATTAGCGTGATTGACGAGTGCTTGACACTTGGAAGCACCGACGCAAACGGAAGTCAAACTTGTGACCAATAAAACCGCCGGCTGATTGCACAAAGTCTTGCGCAAGATTGTAATGCTTGGATTGCTTCACATCCCGCGGCGCCACTCATCGAACGTCGCACGACCTTTGCAGTCAGCCCAGTAATTTTTGCCGAGATAACGATGGGAAATAGTTTCAGCGCTTTTGAGTCCGCTTTCGGGGGAAGGTCAACGAATCGATTGAATGTCGGTCGGAACAGACACAAAAACTGTGACATCGGAAGTCGAGAGATATCAGGGTTTTGTGAATAACATCGCTGATTTACATCAGAAAGAGCGGTTCACAATGACGGGCGATAGGAAGCGCCGACACTATCATCATTACAATTATTTTCCGCTCTTTTTTCCGCGAACGGAAAATGCTCTGATAATGGGGCAAATGTAAAGTTACCTTGCATAATTGAATCGTCATTGTGTGCTTAGTCGGAAATGGATGTTAATTTCGTGTCGAACCCAAAAGAACACTTTTTGCAGACGGTTTTAATGACCCAGAGATCGTTCGCCTGCAACTTGTCGTTGAATGTCGTTGATGTGTCTGGCTTTTACTTTTCAAACGATATAAAAATCGTTTTACGATGCGAAAGACAAACAAGAAACTCCGAGAGCCCAAACAAACCAGATCGCTGGAAAGTCGTAAACCACCGGAAATCTATTATTAATTATTGAGACTCTCATTGCGCGCAATGGCTGTGTGAAGTTATTATGTTCACATGATGAGATGTAATCGTCGAAATTCTAATGGTTCACCATATGCCGAAAAAAACTTCATTCATTAGTGAAAGAAAATCTCTGAAAGAGACTCTCGTTGAGGCATTTGTGTCGTCAGACTTTTTCTCGTCGTCGGTCTTTTGATGTGATCGCGTCAATCAACACCAATGCCGGAGGTTTCTCTCTTTCGCCTTTCCAAGTGTTTCTCAAAGCGACGTTGCTTCTCTGTCACTGCCAATTAAAAGCATTCCGCTTACATCAGCATAACTGGGGCGGACAAATGTTGCGTCACGGCGTGAACTTGGAGTGATTTTGCTGGATGTGATTCCACACCTGATAGGTAGATCCACAATTTTGGACATCGGTTTTGAAATTCAAAACTTTTTGTCGTCCGCGGAAACCTCATTACAATGTTGATGGATCATCCGATTGGTGCAGGAAATGGAAATGTATTTAAAGTTATGTAGAAACGCCGGCAAAAGTTCGCTATTAGAAATTCTGGAATGCCACCGTCGACAGACTTTCAGTCAACTCGAATTTAAAAATAAGCGGACAGC
>JPYR01000437.1:33133-61859 GCA_000775305.1 Belgica antarctica
ACTAACTTTAAGCTAATCAATTACCTTACACACCTAACTGACGTACAAGCCCCAAGAAAATCCCTGCATCCATTCTAATGTTAATAAGTTCCCTAGGAAACAAATGTTTATGACCGGAGTGTCGATATTTCTGGAAATACGTTTGAGATCCACCCTCGAACCCGAAAACACCATTCAAGGGTGCCGTAATTACCGATCTTTAATTATAGAATGTGCCAAAGAGATGTTCAAGACTGCAGTCTAGTCGTGTGTTAAGTTTCCAATTTCAAAATCACTTCGCAATAAGCAGTCGACACATTCATCATCGCTTGCCTAACTCTAAATCGGTTTCAAGTTTTCTGCTTTCTGCTTCGTCTCTATAATTAAAGATCATATTTTTGCTGTAACGGATGTTGCGCCAGAAACTTACTTAAGACGGTTAGTTTTGCATGTTTTGGGGTCTTCTATTTCATGTGCCCCGCCTTTTTGTCTTGCAACGATAATAAACAGAAGAATTTATGGTGATCTACAGGAAAGACGTTTCAAAGCCGACCCAATTTGAGCGCAATATAAAAATAATTGTTTCTGAGTTATCAGATGACAAGCATTGGATTCATGTTCGTTCAAAGTCGTAAAAATTGTTTTATCTTCAATTTTTTGGTTTCGGAAATCATTTGTGCAGCAGGTGACTAAAGATCACCGAGTCCCTTTGTTGCAGCAGGTTTGTTGGTTTATCTTCCAACTCCCATAAAAGATTTCCTTCGTATACCTGCGTGCACCACGACGAGCAGCAAACGATGCGAAAGGAAGGAATCGTCTCACAATGAAATCAATTTGTCAGGAAATTAGTTTGCTACAAAGGCCGAAATAATCGCTTTAAGTTTCAATCACATTTAGGGATTTAAGGATAACTAAGTGCATTCTTCTGGCCAAAGGACGTGAACTTGTGAATGAAATAGCACAGGAAATTGAAAAATTCTTTGATTTTGAAATCGCAAGTCTTGCTGAATAAAGAAGGCTGAAAGTTGTCACGTTTTTGACAGGAAAGAGAGAATGCAGTTTTGTTATCAAGGATTACTTTTCTTTGTGATTTTCTGCAACACATGTTGGATTAGGAAGAAGTTTACCGTGCATAATTAAAGGTGAAACTGAAGTTTATCAAGCAGTTTAATAATTTTCACTTCAGTTATTGAACCTTGCTGCCCATTAATGATTGCAAAATCTTGGGGCGTAATAAAATGCAATCAATCAATCAATCAGTTATTGAACCCAAATGTTTCAAATTTAATTCTTGAGTTTCAACTTTCTCAACTTCGGTTTAATTTACGTGTTTAAACTTGGCTGGGTTTGTGCCACAAGTCGTCAATAAATCTCAGCGTGAAGAAAAAATTAAATTCAATAATCGACAGCAGCGAAACATCTAATAAAAGTCACAGTAATCTATCGATGTTCGAAAGAAGCCCGACTGTTCCATATCGCATTCTGCTTGATGTTCGACTGCAAAGAGAATTTCTCGTAAGTTCTACATTTCGAAGATACTGTTTTATTGCCTTCAAGATACATTGAATGTGTTGTATCGACAAGGCTGTAAACAATTGCAGTCAGCTACTGCGTTTTTGTCAAGTTCAAAGTGTTCCTTAATCCTTAAGAAGCACTCATTTTTGCAACACCGCAAACAATTTGGTTTGAACCTCCTGAAATTGATAAATTTATTGAACACTAAAATCAAACTTTAGTTCATCTCACTGATCATGTAGAACGGAACACAATCGCAAGCTTTATGAATTGCAAAGCTTAGACTAAGCTGTTCACAGTTATTTTTCGTATAAATCTTGAAGAAAATTAATTCTTTTTCTCGAAGCAGGTAGCAATTGCGTTTCTCAATCGGCCAAGACTTTAAATCTTCACCGATCAAGAACATGTTCGTAATCAACGCCACCGAGTTGAGCACAAAAAACTGAAGGTATCCATGATGCCTGCTGGCTGAAGGAAACTCGTCGGGGTTGTGAACTATGCCATGAATTCCTTCCTTGTGTTGAAAGTAGCTCATAAGTTGGATAATGGTATTGTGACCATTCCAAATCATCGTAGTCTTTCTTGTTTCAGCTTTTCCAAATGTCCAAGTGAAAATTATCTGTCGCAACGCCTGGGTGATAAGGCTGTTTGTTGTTCTTTACCGAATTCCTGTCAATAGGTTCGACTATCATTTCATTTCGATAATGAAAGTTTTCTGAGTAGAATCAAAAATGCTAGTAAATTAAAAATTTGTATAGCTTTGCACGTTGTCAACAACGATTTGTTATGAATAAACCTAAATAAGCTGATATTCATAAATAGTTCATTCAGATGAACCAGAAAGTCTACTAAATCTTAATACCTGTCCAAATGCATTAAGTTTTCAGCAGGATGCATGTTAAACGTGAAGCAGTAGCCATCTTTAGTCAAAACTTTGCTAAAGGAATGGAGTGACGAGTCTCCCACTCTCCAAACACACAATTTTTATACCAGTACTGTTGCGATCGTTCTTCCAGTTCCTTCAAAAAAAATTCGTGCTGTAGTGTACGTGACTATGATCAGCGTTGTCGGAAAGCATTTGATAAAATCCTGAACTAAACATTTCAACCGTTGATAACTTGTTTTCCAATGAAAGACCCACGGTCTTACTTTGCATCTCTTTTTTTTGTCCAACATTCTGGACAGATAGAAATTCTTGCTAAGAAGTTTTAAACACAATTTGTCGTGAAAAATACTTCTCAATGACATTGTAAGAAAGTTCAGAAAACATGTATGTATGTTTATTTTTCATTTTTCATGCACGAAACAATCACGAGAAAAGCAGTCCAGAAAATTCTGCGGAATAAAAATTGTTTTGCAAACTCGGATTAGTTTCCTAAATTAAACTTTTCAGATTGATTTCCCTTGAATCGACGATATCTCTAGAAATTTCACTAAAAAGTTTTTCGATTTTTCCTGTGCGACCATTTCAGAAGCTTTTAGAAGCGTGGTTGAACTGCAATTGAATTTGTTTTCGTGATTGCGTGGTTGAAATAATCACTTAGTGTATCGTTATATGAAATATTCGATTACGAATCTTCACTTGGAACGAGTTGAAATAATCATTGAAATAACTTTTTAAGCAGTAACTGACTCAAAACAGTCGCTCGACTTATGCAAGTTGTTTTCATACTTGGTTTAAATCCCGCAAAATGTGCAACAAAAGCTTTGTAAACGGTTCGAATCCTTTAAATATTTGTTTGACACTTTTTAACGGCTTCTTTTTTGAATATTTTTCTAGACACTTAGTTAAAGGCTCGACAGATGACGCCACGCGAGTCTCACAAACCAATACGTTGATTCTCTACCCCTCAGATGCATAAGGGCAGATCCTACGCTCATTTTCTCGAGCCAGTCGTTCAATCACTTTAGTGGCGAAAACATTAGGAGTTCGTTTCCCAAGATGCTCTTGTGCACAAAGATTGTGGATTGATCGTGTGAAGGACGCGTGAACGACGCTGTGGGCCGCTGAGAACCAACCAAAAATAATTACAAATTAAGAGCGAGAGAAGAATGTGATAAGACAGTGCTTTTTGACTAAATTCTTCTCGCCGTCGTCGCTCAAGAGCTCCGTCAGAGTCAAAACAAAAGAGAAAATTACACAAGTGACAAAGGAAGAGCTGAAAAGTCGGTCCCGAGCGCGATGTAAAGTGCTGTGCGTAAAAAAAGTTAATTCAATTAAATGTTTAGTTGTCATAATCATGGCAAAATCGGGTAATAATGAGAATAAAGTCGAAAAGTTAGTTCGTGTAGGTTTTTACGAGTTAGAGAAGACGATAGGTAAGCGACCTGCGACGAGTGCTGTGTGATTAGCCCGTGGGTTATCTAATTAAACAATTTTCTTGCGTCTGCAATTCTTTTATCAACGAAAACACCAAATTCCTCCAGGAAAGGGAAACTTCGCGGTTGTTAAGCTCGCAACAAATTCAGTAACAAAGTCGAAGGTAAGATCTGACTCCATCTCTTCTCGCTCGCTGGCGACTCCACAACACTCGCAGAGCCAAGCTTTGGTGCATTTGCGAAGCGGAGAGAAACTGGCGAGCAAGAAGAAGAAGAGAAATGTGTATGTTTCATGCTGTATGTGATATTGATTCTTTCTATTGACGTAATGAATGTAGAAAACATTCTTGTTGATGTTGTTCCGCGCGCCCGCTTTTTTCTTTTCCTTTTCGATGTTAAATTCACTTTCGTTTCGGGGGCTTTTTCCGCTTCTCCGCTCGTCTCCGGTACATTTTACGACTTTGCGAAGTGTCGTTGCCAGGTCGCCGCGTGCCAGCATCGCTTGAAAGGCTGAAAAACGTTTTGACTTGCTTTTGTTGGGGGGCTTCCGGAGAAAACTTATCACCACCGTGGTATTGTTCGCGTCGTGACGTAAGAAGTATTGCGACAGCAATCCTTTAGAGGCGCACTTTGTAAAGCACTTTCTTGAGTGAGGGGAAGTCACGTTGCCGAACTTGTGTAATGGAGCATTTCATGACCGCCAAAAAGTTGAAGATTTTGATGCTCGTGGTTGTGAGGCTTTGAAAGGGCCTTGTTGGGTTAGTCTACAAACCACTCGAAAATCATATCAACCCTTGAACGAAGCCACTCACGACACGTCCCGCCTTTCAAAATCCTTTAATTCGCTTCCGAGTTCTGAGGTTTATTCAAGGACTTGGAAGGTTTACAAAGTCACATTTCCAGCGCCAAACTCATTGCCCCGAACGTGAATTTTACACGTCCGGAAAAAGACTGCAAGGATCTATTTTCGTGCATTCTAAAACAAGGACGCTTGCTGTCAAAATAAATTCTTTTATGCAAACCACAAGCCCGTCGAGCGTGATTGCGACGCCTACGTCGCATCGTTTCTTATCAAGAGTGACGACAGTCGGAGATTATTTGTTTTCGCGGGCTCTTGATTCGCCTGCGGGCAACTCAGCCGACCAATCGATCTTCATTCATTAACTCCGGCGTAGACTGGAATGCGGTTCCAGCGTCTCGCTACGCTTAATTGGGTTTTTATTGCGCCATTTAACGATTGTAAACTGAACGACTTTATGTATCTTAATTATCCCATTCACAATATTCACAGCGTTCCCTCATTTACAACCGTAACTCCCATCACTTCGAGCACATCGCAGCCTTCCCCCATTCCACAAATCTGCATAATTCGTCTAAAAAATATCTGGAAAGAAGTTTGTAGGTGACAGAGGTGCTCACCCGGTCGCGATTTCTCGATAATTGTGGTTTGAGTTTGTGGAAAAAATCAATTAGCATAGCTTTGTTGACTCATTGAGTACAGCCGAGTAGGAGTTTGGCTGGTCTCATGATGACAATAAAGAAGCTGCTTTTACTGTTCCTTCAGGGCTTTAGTACTTCGCGGTGGCGTGACCTTTCAAACTCTATTATTTGGCGACTATTTTAAAAAAAAAACGTCTAAGAATCAAGTCAAAGGGCATCTGAGAATACTTTCAAGAGGCTTAAGATGTCGTTGCCAGATATCGAATCATTTAAATTCCAAAGCTTTTCATCCGACCAGCGGAACAGTCTCGAAAATAATAGAGATTCGAGTGTAACTCGAAGAAGAGAACAGCTGATCGATCGATTGAATCGACTTTTACAATGTCTTCAGATAAGAAAGCCGAACAGCTTGGGCGAAGTTGTTATCGGGTCGATGTGCGGTTCACAATACTTGTCGATATGCTGTCATTTACATAAACTACCCATACACACTCCAAAGCCGACCCGCTTCATCGAATCCGAATCAGATGACATTGAACGAAACTTTTTCCTGGTTTTTGTGTTGCTCTGGCATGAAACTGTCAGGCTTTGCTTTCCATCAATGCCATCCATGGCTGGCACGACACAAAGCTTGCCCTTTTTACCGGCAAGTTCTGCACTTTGCAACTCTTCCGCCCGCGCGCTATCGCCCTCGAAAATCGATGCTGAAAGTTTAAATGTCATTTTAAAATTCACTACACGGAATTGTGATGAACATCGTTGTGGTTTTCGTTTTAGTAAATTGGCGCTAATTAGCTATCAGTTCTTACAACTGGCGCTAATTAGCTATCAGTTCTTAAAACTGGTGTTGTGCACGTGGTTAGCAGTTAGTTTGTAAAGTCAATTAAATTCGTTTTTGTTCTTCATCAGGTTGCCATCAAGATCATCGACAAAACATGCCTCGACGACGACAACCTGGCCAAAACCTTCCGCGAGATCTCCATCTTGAAGCTGCTGGCCCACCCGCACATCACTAGGCTCTATGAGGTGATGGAGTCAAAGACCTCGATCTACCTGGTGACCGAGCACGCGGGTGGAGGCGAGATCTTCGACCACTTGGTCACGCATGGCCGGATGAAAGAAGAAGAAGCTGCGCGGGTGTTTTCACAAATCGTCTCGGCGGTGGATTATTGTCACCGGAACGGGGTCGTTCATCGTGATTTGAAGGCTGAAAACGTTCTGCTTGATGCCGACATGAACATAAAGGTGAGAAACGTGCCTTCCACTCATTGTAATGTGTTTTCTAATGTTTAACTTTTAGCTTGCCGATTTTGGGTTCAGTAACACATTCACCGAAGGAACTTTTCTGAAAACTTTTTGCGGCTCGCCGCCGTATGCTGCGCCCGAAGTGTTCCAGGGTCTCGAGTATGACGGCCCCAGGGCTGATATATGGAGTTTAGGAGTCGTGCTTTATGTCCTGGTTTGCGGGGCGCTACCTTTCGACGGTGCGACACTTCACGATCTCAGAAGTGTCGTCATCAGCGGAAAATTCCGGATTCCGTTCTTCATGTCGCAGGAATGCGAGCACCTCATCCGACACATGCTTGTGGTTGAGCCGGAGCGGAGATATTCATTGAAGATGATTGCAAAACACAAATGGCTAACGCGCTACAATCTCATCAATTTGATGGAAATAAACGACTCGCTGAGTTCTCAGCTAGATACGAGGAATTTGGACACCGTTGTGATCAATCACATGTTGCAGATTCCAGGTCTCACGGCTGATCTCGTTGCACAATCAGTACACGAGTCGCGATACGACCACATTTATGCCATTTACCATTTGCTGTGTGATAAGCTGGAGGAGAAGCGCAAGGAACAGACGCGCCTTCAGCATTTAGCCTACTCGAGGTACGTTTTTGAGTGGCGCGACGGTTGAATTCATTGATGAGTTTTATTTTCAATTATAGGTCTCGAAAGACGAGCATAACGACGGGCGTTGTTGACCGCTCGGAAACGATAAAGCAAGAAACCGTCGACCGACTCAGTCCTCTTACAAGTACTATGACGATCTCGGGGCAATTTGGTCTGCAACCAGCCGATGCCGACTTTGAGAAGTTCACAGTAGACCTCGACGTCGATTCGAGCTGCCTCCAACTCAACCAGCACCCAGCGGGCTCTATGCAATTGTCAGTCAACGCAAACGGAAATATTCGACGACACACCGTTGGCCCTGGTGACGTCGCTCACGAGCAAGCTTTAGGCAACCCAGCCAACATAATGAACTTCATAACGAAGTTCGATGGAGCCGCAATGGGACCAAACCAGATACCAATCAACTTGCCAATGCTACAAAACCAGCCGATCAACACTTTCACAGTGAAAGATCAGCATTTATTGAAGCCGCCGATGGTCATGGGAGCGAGTAAGTGGAACTTGTGTTTTAGAGGAAAACAAAAACTGATTTAAAATAATTCCAGCTGGAGGTTTCGGTCGTCGTGCGTCAGACGGTGGAGCTAACTTGCACATTTTTTATCCATCGTCGACCAATCCGCCCCAGCTGGCGGTTGGTGACCCTTATTGTGACCAGAACTCGCGGGAAGTCATGATGATGACGGATCCCGTGCCCATAGCTTGTCAATTAAAAGGTGATACAAACATGGAAGGAAGTGAAGACTCGAACGACGAGATTCAGCGGTACATGCACGGTCGCGGCTGCTCCAAGAGACACACAGTCGGCTGTACAGATGATCTTTCAAAGAGTCCTGGCGGGCAGTGCATGGAACCACCAGTGGCACATTCGCCGATTCCTTCGACGTCAGGGATGAGCCAAAGCGGTGGAAGTGGGCGGACGAGACGAACCGGGTTGCTGACAGTCATGGAACGACCACCGGGTAAGATGAACTAAGATCTTTCACTCCCTTAACCCTCATGGGCTGTTCATGAATGGCAACATTTGTAAACAGCCCTCCAGCTTCAGTGGCTTTGATTTCCTGCATGGATTTTTTAATTCTTTTTCGCTTCAACTTATTTTCCTTTTAATTTGCATTCATTTATATTTTTGTTGTTGTAAAAACAAATTTCCCTTGGTTGAACACAAAAAGTGATAAGTCCCGACCTGATACGCGAAGTCGAAGCTCGAATGAACCGCAATTACTTGCCACCGTCGCTGAAGCAATCGCAAATCTCGGGCAGCCCGCCCTCCAACTCGTACGTGATGCCGCAGCAGAGACGCCTGGGTCGGGCCTGCAAACTGCCGACGGTCCAAGAAGTGATGGGTAAGCCGAAAGCGTTCTTGATTGTGCGATTTTGAGGTATCTGGGATGTTTGACTAACAAAATTCATCATCAAATCGATAACGGTGATTGTGATATCGATAAGGTTTGTTACTAACGAAGAAGAATTTCTTTGGTGTCTTAGCTGGTGATTATTAACTGTTGTGGTTCTTAGCTAGATTTTGTATGTTTATGTTTGTGATTTTTCATAATTTAACAGAAAATTTGACAAATCTTTTTCTGATCACAAATTTCCTTTTACAGGTCGCTATAGCCCAGTAAGACGAGCGTCAGAGGGATCCCGGAATCCCGGAATCCAAGGCCCCTTCCAGGAATGTCAGCAACTGCAGAAAGGTCTGGCTCAACAGAGAAACAATTATCTTGTGACACCAAGTCCACCTGCTGAGAATTCTGTTTCCTTGCCAGGTGAGATTTCAAGTTCATCGCTACTGAATCGGGGACAATCAATAAAGATTGAAGCTACAAAGATAAAAGCTCAGGAATTTAAAGAATTTTGAAATTGTCATTCAAATTTCAATCTAAAGGCGTCTTTTGCAATTAAGAATCTCCTTCTCAGGTCGGATTTAAAGCTGTTTAAACAAACTCGATGTTTTGTTTCGAGCATTTCTTACGATAACAACACAAGTTCAAGCATTTTGGAACAATTGCTGTTCCCAGACTTCTTTCTTATCAATCATGTTTGACAAGAGAAGCCGAAACCGAGCTCGACGTCATAGTTTTTGGAGCCGGCAAGCTCTGAACTTTCTCAGCGGCGGTGTAGGCGTCACTGTTTTGGTTTTTATTGGACTTTTGGCCACGACACCCTCATCGATTGAGATGGGACTATAGCTCAGTGGTAGAGCATTCGACTGCAGATCGAGAGGTCTCCGGTTCAATCCCGGATGGTCCCTGTTGTTCTCTTTTTTGCCTAATTTGGTAAAAATAATATTTGAAATATTAATTTGTTATGAGACAAGTCATGGGGTCCGTTGGGATCCACCTTGAAGGCTCCAATTTTAACGCAAATAATTTTTATTTTAGGTTCACCAATGCATGCAAAGCTTGCCGAGAGAGTCACAGGCGAAATCGATGTGCCGCCTGATATAATGATCCAAATCATTCCGGGACTGGAACGGCTGGTTCTGGAGAACCGGCTCCACGTCGATACCGCCCAGGCGATCATCACGTCCAACAAAGTACCACTCGAAGTCGGCCAGCATCTGGGGTTGATTGCGCACCATTCCAGCTCGATTCAACACCAGCAAATGTTCAGTCAAAGCGCGTCGCCGCTCAACGTCGTCTACCAACAGGATCACCTGTCAAACATGCATCACTTTCACGGAATCAATTTGAATTTCCCCGGAAACTTGTACACCAACAATGCGTCGGTGCAAAACAGCTCGAGTCTGAACACTTCTCCCATGCATCAAATCACTCGAGGCATCAGCGGGCTATCGACGAGCTGTCAGTCCAATGAGCCACTCGATCTCACCATGGAATCCGCTAGCGCTGAGATGGACACAGCCCAGTGGGGAGTTCCAAGTGGGAATTTCTACGACATGCGACCGCTGAAACTTTCTTCAAACGGTGCAACTTCTCAGGTCCAAGCACAAACAAGAATGATCGCTCCGACGCCACCTACTTCACCGAACAACAATCTGTGCATCATTCAGGAAGAACATTTACCAACTCAATACAACCCTTTCCACAGCGACATGGCATTGCAGCACTTGCATCACCCGCAAATTTGCCTGACGGATGTGCAGGGCAGTGAAATTACGCTCGTGGCCCTGTCGGACTCTAGTCGAGACTCAGATGACTCTTTGGATACGAATAACAGCAACGACACGTCTAGGCGAACGGCCAGCACTGTGACGACACCCGGCGCTGCCTCAGGATCTCGAAGCATTTCAATGTTCCACGAGTTCGTGATAAAAGAACCTTCGGATGACATGCCGTCGATAACGCGCGGTGTCGGACGCAAAGCGAGTCTGGAGAACGAGTACCACAAGCAACCTTCATGCTCAATACCGGCGCCCGTGCAAGCCGAAGCAGACCAGTATGCCAGACGGGGCAGTGACAAGTCGTTGGGATTTAGTGACGACTCGCTCAGCAACGACTCGAATCCTTCGCCCGCTCAGGAAGTTTCACACTCCAGTGGATTCAAAAGCACCGAAGAAGAGAGATTGTCGCCAGATTCACTGAGCGAGAGCCGAGCATCGTCGGACGAATATTATGAACTTCCATTGCCCAACGAGTGCCGTCATCTCCACGACGTACCAAGCATCATGGAGATCGTGCGACAGCAAATCGTCAACAGCAAGATTCCACCAAAGGGCTTCATCATCAAGCGAGGTGATGCAGACGGCGGCCACCACGTGATTGAAGGCGCGTCGAACATTAGTTTAGAGTATTCGAGTGGCTTGCAGATCGAACTGAAGATCTGTGAGCGGCAGACCGGCGGTGAACGCGCTGGATCTTCTTCCATGGATGCACAAAGCACAGCCAGTAAAGGAATCATCAAGTTGCGGAGAATTTCCGGCGACCAGAACGAGTACGGGAAGCTTTGTCAGCAACTATTGACACAATTAACGGTTTGATAAAATCGCGCAATTAATTTAGAACCAGCGAAAATTCATCACAAAAGTTTATTATTGCAATCGCCATAACTTTTTCTTTATTTGTTCGGTTTTTCTTGTTATGTTTTACGATTTACGTACATTCCATGTAAGCGAGACCCCAATTTGCGATATTTGCCGTCTCGGAAATATATTTGTTTCGATAAAACACTTTACTTCTTGTTATTTTACGGTGGATCTGTAACATGGCGATACGATTCTTCTTGATTTTCTCCTTGTTGATAGAGTTTAAGACAATGAAAAGTGTTCGATCAAACAGAAACATTAAACAAGATTTTAATGTTAAATGGAAGCAAAAACTAATGAATTTTTTACATGTTTCGAGACATTCCAAAAAAACCTTCTTTTACCTTGCACAAAACGAGTGACAGCGGAACGCAAACTTCCTAGGACGGCTGTTCTCTTCTACGAATGAATGCGCGTTGTGTCCATTTCTTTGAAACGAAAACTTGTAAAAATTCTTTGCCAATTTTAAAGAAATGTCTTATCACAAGAAATCTCCATAAAATAGTTAAACAAGACACAGCAAGCATAAAATTACTAATCAATTAATGAACGCAAATGAAAAGCCCGTTTTGATGAACCACAATGGATAAGTGAACAAAGATCACAAGAATCAAACAGAAAATATTACAGAATAATATTTAGCAGCAAGAAAGTTTCAAGAAATCTTTAAGATTCTTGCACATTAAAGACTGTGATTTAAAAAAATCTTTATGAAGAAAAATAAAACAAGAAAATTTAAATTTCAAACGAAAATTCTGTTTCACTTTCAGCACGTTACTCGAGAGTACGGTTTTAGAAATATTTTCTTTACACTTCACCAGCTTATTCAGCCAAACTGTAGTTTATATAGGAGTTTAGCCATCGAATATATTGGTTGCCTTAGTTAATAATGATTTCCATAAATGTGCATGCAGATGCACTTTTGTAATAAGAAATCATTTCTTAAGATGTTAACTTTCAAGAACTCTCGGCGTGAATTAACGGTATTCGAACCCGATCGAGATCTGCGGAGTTAACGATCGCCAGCTTTCCCCAAGTTGGTTTTTCACTTAAATGTCTAATTCTTCAATAATTATTGCGGCAACCAAAATCTTGGCAGTTCAGCAGAATACAGCCCATTTTTTTGGCGTTTATTTCTTTTTGAGGAATTTTTTGCTTTTAATTTGTCAGTCAGAATTTGTTTAAAAATCATTTTTTATTCAAGTTTAAAAGTTACAAAAGTTCTTTTTTTTCTGGACGGAAACATTTGCTTTAGTTCTTAACCTAATGTCAAAGGAGATTCTATTCCTAGGTAATTTGTCTTGATTTGATTTTGATTGCTGCCTTAAGACTTTGAGAATCGGAATGATTAAAATTTCTTGGCAGAAAGAGCTAATAACGGAATGTGCTAGCAAATACCACGATTAGGGCTAAGAGAATGCTGTTGAGATTGAGTGATCCGGCTCCAGAGTCACAGTCTGTGATTCTTCGAGCGCGGAGGAAGTCAGATCCTAAATACAAATCCCATCTGCGTTTATTCGTGGGGATGACTTGGAGTTGTCGCGTCGAGTCTTGGAAAATCAGGTCGTGATATGGCGCGATCGAGTAGAACATGCTGAAGCTGAAATCATCAGGTGTTTTGCGGCCGTAGTATTGCTGTGCGTAAACAAACAAATTGATATAAGCGTCGATTTGCTGCTGATTGTATCCTTCACCCCCGCGAGTCACGATTGCGTTGGACTTGACCTTTCCGAGATTGCAGTGCTGGTACTCATTTGTCTTCGCTCTTGTTCCATCGGCGCACAACAACTCGAAATCGTCGTCTAATGCGTCTCGCGCCCACCATTCCTTGCGCTTGCCTCCGGTGTTTTCAAAAACAGTCGTGTGTTTAACGAAAGCGACGTGTCCGCCTCCTTCAACCAAGCATCTGAATGCTCCAGTGTGTCCGTAATAATCCTCAGACGCGTCTCTTCGGCAATATCGATAGCTGGCACCATGGCACAAATCACACATGTTGTCATAAGGCACTCCAATGTTGTACTCGTTGCTGATCGCGCCGGGAATGCAGGATTTGGTGAAATATTCAGCCGCAGCACGCATGCTGTCGCAACCATAAGGTCGGATCCAGCCATTTGAAATCAAATATGCCATTGGATAGATCCAGCCGGCTGCTGTGTTGATTCCAGAGTGGCAAGTGTACTTGTTCTTCAAGTATGTCAACTCGGTACTGGGATCCTCGACCTTAGCAACGGCAACAACGTAATATTCTGGTTCGCCCAAGTTGTAAACTTCGGAGATGAATGGAATAAGATCGTACTTGAGACCAGCTGTGTAGACATCGGCAGCGTCAAGAACAGTCACATCAGCGATTCCGTTTTGGATCGATTGCATGCAGTTAATGTGCGAGTGAGCTTTGTGGCACAGCATCTCCGGCTTGACAAGTTGAGCTTTTAAAGCGGTCTAAAATATTTGTTTTGTTAAATTCAATCGAAAAAGGAGATTTGGCTAAACTCACCCTCATCTTAACGCATTTCTCGTACTCAGCATCGGATGTTACGCAGAGAGTCATTCGGTTTACTGGGCACTGGCGAATGTCGTAAATAATCTCTTCGTGTTCACCCAGGAACGATTTGAAAGTCTGCTCGGATTCTTCGATTTCCTTCAAGCCGTAGGTTGCATCTTGGAACATCAAGTTCAGTCTCGAGCCGTAGCGGTGCGAGTCAAAAAGCTCAAAATTTTCGAAAGGCTGTGAGTCGTTCAACGGATTTTCAGTGGAAGACAACTCGAATTGATTTCGGTTGTTGTAACGTTCAGTTGTGGTCGTTCTGCCACTCCAACGATCAGCGGACAAGCGGTCTGGCTGATCAAACTTGTTGAATCGGTCGTTGGGGTTAGCGTTGAATGACGAGTTGGTTGACGTTTTGTGCGAGTACATTCGGACAGCGGCTTGCAAGAATTTTTGATACTGTTTGCGCTGTTCAGAAGTCCTTGCTGATGAAGTCACGATGGCATTTGATGGAACCAGACCCCAATTGCACTGAAGGTAATCAGCCACCGGCACTCGCTGACCGTTTTTGCACAAAAGCTGGAATTCGTCGATCCGTACACCTTTGAACGATTTGCTTTCAACCATTTCTCTCACAGTTGTGTGTTTCAAAAACGCAACTTCGCCAGCTTCCATCAGACACTTGAATGCACCTTCGAAACCAACGTAAGGATCAGTTGGAGTACACCAGCCTCCAGGGACTTTGCCAATGCAGAGATGACATAATCTAAAATTGAAATTCGTTAGAGTTTGTGCTTCGAACATTTCTTCAAGAGAAATTTACTTGTCAGAGTTGTCACCAATTGGATTGTACTTGTTGATCAGCGAGTTGACGGCGCAGGATTTTCCAAAATAGTCGATCGCGTTCTTGACGTGGTTGTTACAATCAACAACCTTCATGTTCCCTTCTTTCATCAGCTAAAATTGAATTTTGAGTTAGAAACTTTTGATTTCTTAGTAAATTATTAAAATATACCGTGTAAATTGGGATGTTCCAGCCAGCCTGTGATCCAACATAGGCGAAGCAAGCTTTCTTGCCACGAAGATCGCTGATGTGGTTAACGTCATGGAGTGTGTCTTTCTTTACAACAGCAACTGCATAGTAATTGCTCAAACCTCCTTCCAGTGACTCTTGCAGAACTGGGATCAGCGAGAAGTAGCGACCGGCAATGAAAACCTCGCCAGCGTCAAGCGACATGATGTGCGCCTTCTCCCCGTCAATCATCTTAATGCACTCGTCGGTGTCGTAGCCTTTTTCACACTTCAGATCCAGGAAGTCGTCATCAAACAAGGCGCGATCCCTCACTAAGGCATTTGAGAAATTTCCGCACTTCCAAAGCTCCTCGTCACTAGTCGTACACCATTTCAGCGTCGTCGCCCTATGTTCGTCGAATTCGTGTTGTGCGAGTGAGATTCCTGCAAGAATTGAACAAAAGTAAATTCCGCTGATGACCAAAGGCAACACCCATAAATGAAGTGAATCATAAACAATCGCATTTAAGCGGCGTCCGTTGAGAATCCACAAGACCTACCGGCTGAGTAACATATCACGGCTATTATAAGGCACTTGAGCTTCATTTTGAGTCGATCCTGACTTTATCTTATCATGAAGTTCTTTGTGTAATCAGACAAAACACAGGAATTCAAATTGCTCCGTCGGTTCGACTTGACTTGTGACGAAGTAGTCTGGCCCTCAAACTTGACTCAATATTTACTTGACTCAAACTTGACTTCAACTTGCATATTTCATCATCCTTTTAAGACGTAAAGACGTGAAATTAAGACAGTTTGTCGCAAAGTATTGCAGTTATTTGAAGCCAGCAAATCACATTCGAAACATCCAACCATGACCGAAGAAGACGCAGTGAGTGTTTCCAATGAATTTGAGTTTCTTGAAACGTGGATCGCGTAAACATCTTCTTTGGTTAATTTTGCCATCGAAATTTATTAGCGATAGCGCCCGGTCGACTTGAACTTACCATCTTTCGTTTTAGATCTTTGATCCGGCTTTGGTGAAGAAAAAGAAAAAGAAGAAGACTACATTCGATCTGGATGCGGCACTCGACGGTGACTCGCAAGATGTTTCGTCGCCAGCGGATGCCCTCGAGCCTGAATCTAATGAAAACAACGCTGACGGAATCGACGACTTAGATCTGGAAAACTTCGGCAAAAAGAAGCGCAAGAAGAAGAAGACAGGGTTCAATCTCGAAGACTTGGACGCTGCGCTGCCGACAGCCACCGATGAAGGTAATGAGGAAGAGTCTGGAGCAGCTCCCGATGATGACGGCACCGCAATCGATGACACTTTTGATTTGGGCATAATGAAGAAGAAAAAGAAGAAGAAGACCGAGATCAACGAGTTGCTGAAAGACAACAAAGAGAACGAAGAGCTCGAAAATGGTAAGCATTGACCACCAGAAGATTTTGGATGGTAGTTTGATTTTGATTGATGATTGAACTTATCTACTAACATGCCTTTCCGATATCGACGGTGGAGAATGTGATAAAGGTAGCTTCACTATCTCTTTCCTGTCCTTTCTCGTTGTTTGTACCTGAAACGTCAACTAATTTCCATTTTGTTTCATTTCCACAGCTGAAGACAGCAACGCAATCTCTTGGGCTGGCTCCGATCGTGACTACACTTACGACGAGCTCCTAAATCGCGTATTCGACATCATTCTCGAGAAGAACCCAGACATGGCTGCTGGTCGCAAGCCTAAGTTCGTAATGAGACCGCCACAGGTGTTGCGAGTCGGCACCAAGAAGACTTCATTCGCTAACTTCACCGAAATCTGTAAAACTCTTCACAGGTAAGCAGAGTTTCAAAGGCGGAATCGGCTTTGTCTTAATTAAGTCCAACCATTGAGGGGTCAGCCAACGTCCAACAGGTAGCAAAATTAACGTTTCTCCTTCATTTTCGTAGGCAACCCAAGCATTTACTCGATTTCTTGCTTGCTGAGTTGGGAACCAGCGGCTCCGTCGATGGAAACTCACAGCTCATCATCAAAGGTCGTTTCCAGCCGAAGCAGATCGAGAATGTGTTGCGAAGATACATCAAAGAGTACGTCACCTGCCACACATGCCGTTCCCCCGAAACAATCTTGCAAAAGGATACGCGTCTCTTCTTCCTACAATGCGAGTCGTGCGGCTCTAGATGTTCCGTAGCAAGTATCAAATCAGGTTTCCAGGCCGTCACCAGCAAACGTGCAGCAATGCGAGCCAAGACCGCCTAAGACGTCCAGCGGTGAAGTTTTTTATTCGGCGAGACACTTCGATGATCAGATTAAGAATTTGCAATCGTCGCTTTGTATTAATAACTGCGTTTGTCGACGTTCCAAATTTAGAATGAATGCGAACACGAGCTGAAGTGAAATTTTTCGGTAACTTTAATTAAACAACACTTTTTCTTATCATCGAGTTGAATCGTAAGCGTAACAAATAAAACATTGAAATAAATAAACATGCAATCACTGCTTTGTTGTGGGCACAGATGGAGTTTTCAGGTACTCTTTCAAATAGAGATTGTTCAGATGCTGCTTCCAGGCCACCTCGATATGGTCGTTGAGCCAGAGATCGAAGACTCCGAGTTGAACTTCTTTGTTCTGGTTCAAGTACAGCCAGGCAGAGATCAACGCCTTCTCATTGACCGGTCCAAGCTCGAACTCCTTGCGTTGGTGCTGGATGTTCTTCGACACTCTGTTGTGAAGGACAGCGATGTTTTTGAGTATGGCTAAGTTTTCCTCGGAGTCTGGATGTAGGAATTGCCCTCGAATGTTGATGCCAGTCGATCGACGATGCTTTAATTTGTTTTTTTCCATCGTCAATTTTCCGAATTGGCTTGAAACTGAAATAAATTGTTGTTCAAAGGATCACGTTGAGAGATCGATCATCTTACCAGCAATCTTGGTTTTTTGTGTAATGTTCAACGAAGCTACAATGCTGCCAGTGCCATCGTCGACAAGAAACTTGTAGATCGTCTTGCCTTCCCGCGTAATCAAATTCAGAACGTCGATCTTACCATATACGAGCACTTTTCGGAACGGGCACTCGTAGGCTTGCCAGCAGTTGTCATCCAGTGGTGATGCCAGTTTCACGTCTTCGATACAAAGACTAATTGTGTCAGCGATCGGCTTAAACCGGTAAAAAGGACGAGCAACGCAAACATTTTTTGGCGCCTCAGGTTTCTGTACTTTGACGCGCTCGATTCGAGTCTCCACGAAGCCGCCCTCGGCGTAAGCGACCACCTTCACTCTCAGCTCGCTTAAACCTTGACTGAGTTGCAAATTAATCACAGGAATGTGATTCTCGAAATCTTCGTCCATTCTTGTTTACCTTTTTTATGAACATTCAAACAGAAACTCGTTAAATTTATTTTTTCTTTATTCTTCTTTTATCAAAAATTTTATTCAATTTCTTTTTCTTCTTCTACTTCCATGACCACATCCTTAGCCGAAACTTCGGCAACGTTCTCAGCTACAACTTCAACAGCCGCTGGTTCAGGCACCACCTCAGGCTCGACTCTCTCGAAGAGAACTGCGAGCTCGCAATGCGGGGTGTGAGGAAACATGTCGACTGGAATCGCCAGAACTGGCACGAAAGGATCTCCTTTCATCATCTTCGATGAATTTTTGCAAAGGTCCACATAGTTTTTGATGCATTGCGCTGGTGAACATGAAATGTATACGAGTCGTTTGATCTTTCGCGAATTTCTCAGCTGGATGATTGATTTTGTCTGGAGACCAGCTCGAGGTGGATCGACAATTGCAACGACACTTTCGTCGTCACCGATGTTCGCCTGCTTAATCATTGTGTATATCAAATCGTCAGCGTTTCCTGCTTTGAACTCTGCGTTTGTGATTTTGTTGACTTCAGCGTTAACTATCGCGTCAGCGATTGCTTCGGGAATAATTTCCATGCCGTAAACTTGTTTGACCTTCTTGGCGAAACACAATCCGATGGTTCCAATGCCGCAGCATATGTCAAGGAGCGTCGTGTTGTCCCTTACGTCAGCTAAATCTATCGCCACTTGGTAAAGCTTCTCGGCAGCGAGACTGTTGGCTTGGAAGAAAGCGTTCGGGGAAATTCTGAACTCCAATCCAAGTAAAGTTTCTTTGATGTGCGTGTCACCGAAGAGGTGTTTGATGTAGTTGCCTTGTTGACCAGACTGGTGCTTCTGGATTTCTTCGTAATAGATCGACGTCGGCTTGAGAACCTTGCCTTTACCCTCCGTGAAGAACTCGACGAACTCTTCCTGCAACTTTTCTTTGTCTTCCCTGGTCATCGTCTGGGGATGGACGCCGATGATCATCATAAAGCCGTCGTTGAATCGAGTCTGTCTGATGGTCAGATTGCGGAAAGTTCCTTCGAAGTTCTCAGTGTTGAAAGGCTCGTACTCTGATTCGATGACAAAGTCGCAAACCAGCTTCGTCGCGAGTTTCATTTTCTCAGTCGGCATTTTGAGTTCATCGATGCTGGCAACTGATGTGCAACCGGATGCGTAAGATGAAAGTCTGTTTCCAACCATAATATCGCCATCGACTGTTCTTCCAATCGTGAATTCACACTTGTTGCGGTAACCGTCGATGTGACCAGTTTCGGGACTTCCGATGATTTTCCTCAACTCGCAGATCGGATTGTTGTTGTACTCGACGTAAGTTCGCTTCTGAAAGTCATTCGCTTTCTTCAATTCCTTCTTGAACTGCAGCATGACTTCTTCAATCTTCTTCTGCTTGATCGCAAGCTGTTCCTCGTAAGGAAGTTGCCCAAGTGGTTCACTGCCTTCAGCGACTGTTCTCGGCTTCTTGCTGTAGTCCCTCGAGTCGTTCTGGTTGTCCATCTTTCGCTTCTTGACGAGTGGGTCCTGAGCAGGGTTTGCGTAAAGGGCTTTCAAGATCTGTCCTTTCCATTTGTAGCCTTCAAGAGCTTTCAATCCTGCAACGCGATCTATGGATTGAAATGAATTAGTGACTTCAAGTAACGATGAACATTATTTTCTTACCTTCTTCGTTTTTGAAGCAAATGAAAGCAAAACTTGAGTTCCTCTTCGGGATTTTTATCTTGTTGGAGTTCAGTTTGAGTGTCACGTTTACCAGCTTCTTGATCTCAGAGAATCCGTAATATTTCGGCAAACCTTTAATTTCAATTTTGAAGATTTCCGAAGTGAATCCTTCGTGGCTCAAGTATCCGATCGTCTCCTTACTGTTCTTCTCCGGAATCACAGTATCGTCAGCTTTGAACAGCTTGTCTTTCTCGTCAATCGAAACTCCATTGTCATTTTCAATATTTTCCATGATAATTCCCGTGTAAACAGCGTGTAGAAATGACGCGAAAGTGACGCGAAAAGTGACGCAAAGAAAAGACGCAGCGAGCGATAATAAAAGCTGGGTTGAGGAGCTGAAATTATTAAATTCTGGAATCAGACCGGAAAGAACTAACAAAATTGTAGAATCAAAAGATGTGTATTGTGATTGCCGATAGCCTCGTTCGCAGATTGGTAAGTTGAGATCTCGCGGAGAAATCATCGAAAAAGTTAGTGGATCGAAAAATGCCTTGAAAACCTGTAATAAACTTGTTAAAACCAACAAAAACAACTCGGGTCATATTTTTGAAGCAATGCATTGATAAGATGTTCATTTAAAGCTGGAAAAGTGCAGGAAATCGATGAAAATATATGAAAATAACCACGTAATGTGTGTGAGCGAGACAGCGACGCTTGTTTTCTCTCTCTTCGACAGTTTTCTTTATTCTACGACGGTGAAAATAAATCAGCAGTAACTCTGGTAACTCGACGAACAAATTTATTAAGGCTACGTATTGCACAAACATTTAATTTCTTACTTAAGCCTAACGATCGATTTAGTGATATTTATGAAGGTCTTCTGGTGGCGATGCGTCGTCTGATGTTATTTTTTGCAGCCTGTCTGCTTCTGACTACGTGATTTTTAATTTTTAAGTTGTGAGATCGGCTCCTCCGCCTGGTCGGTTTGAGAGTCGTCATATCTGGCGCGACCGTAATTTCTTCAGTCGTCGACTGGAGCCGCTCGGCGACCCGCTTGAGGCTCGTCGTCGTCGGCTTGAGCTCTGTTACAGTTATTTCGTTCTCTTTAAGCACTTCATCAGGTTTATTTTCTTTGGGAAGTTTTGCTTTTCTCACTCGAGGAGCTAAATAGATTCGCGATCTACGAAGAGTCGTCGGCTCGTTTGTCGTCACGTAAACTGTTGTAGCAGCGACAGTGGTTGTTGGCTCGTGTCTTAGTCCGAGTCCATCGGTCTGATTTATAACTGGGGAATTATCTGGAGGCGGGATGTAGCCTCGACTAAGAGTGGGCTCTTTATCTGGGATTATTTTAACGACGGGAGCTTCAGAAGTTGCAATATTTTCAGCCACTTCAGAAGTCGATTCAACTCTGACTGCTTCGAATGTTGTGTCACTGACTGGCACGAGTTCTGAAGTTGACTCGATTGGCACGAACGTTGTGGTTTGAAGTGCAGTCGTAGTTCGGTTTTTAATTAATCTCGGCAAGCCTCTGCTACGAACTACAACTTCTGCCGTCTTTACACTTAAAACTGGCAGCTGAACCTCGCGTACTGGCGACGCGCCTTTATCAAGAAGCCGAACAATGTCTTTGATTCTGGCGATGTCACGTTCGTCGATAGCTTGTTTTAACTCATTAAAAAACTTTTCCAATGGCATAAGATCCTCGATGCTTACAGGCTTTGCAGCCGTTGGCAGAACGACTGGCAATTCAGCGACATTAGGTGCGTCGTACGTTGTATCATTTAAGTTTATTGTGTCAACATTAATTGATGGCGGGTAATCGATAACAATAACTTGATTTTTCGATGCTTTCTCAGGCTTCAAGCCAAACGACTGCTCTGTCAGGTCCGACAAATTGTTAACCATGTCAGTGTACTTGATTGGCTGGAAGATGTCTGGTCCAGGCTCGTCGATGACTTCATAGATAGGAGTCGCATCTTGAGCGACATAGTTTTGATTGTATGCCGTAGTTTCAGTTGCAGCATTCGATAAAGGAACTGTGGTCTCCGACGGGTCAGCGTAAGACGGAGCGGTCGGTGCTTTCGCTTTCTTTTTCAATTTTTTCTTTTTGTTATTTCCGCGTGAGACAAAAGCGACCTGTCGATCAGGACTTCTGGTAGTCGGCTCAGATGTAGGAAACAAGACCGGACCGGATTCCGTAATCGAAGAGTTATCGACGATCGTTCCATCGGTCGGGCCTGTCAGTTCTTCAAAGTGTTTCACTTCCGGTCGGTATCTCCACGTGTGATTGGGTACAGCGACTGGAATGTCTGGAATTTTTTCAGGAAGTTTCTCGATATGCTTTACGGGTGTTTCATGCTTGACTGGCGGCCATATTTCCGACAATGAATCCAGTCTCATGCTGTAGAACTTCTCCCTGTCCATGTCTGGCGGCCAATACTCAACGGTCGTCTTCCCCTTCACTTGCCTCTTAGGTGCATGCAAAAAATCTAACAAAAGTCCATGACTCGGAAGCTCAAAGTTATTCAGCACCGACACCGCCTTCACATGACTGTCTTGCTTTGTAATGTCTGAAGACGTGTAACTGTAGCTTCCGACTGAAGCTTCGCGCCTGACTTTGGCCGACTCTTCACTAAAGTTATCATCGCACACGCAATTTTTCACGACCAGCAAGATGAGACACGCAGAAAGATTCTGTAATGGCATTTTTTAGTAATTATGTTCACTTTTCAAGCAATCCTACGTGACTTACTTTAACGATCACCATGTTTAATCCACAACTACTGCTTGGCAGTGGCTTCTCCAACTGTTAATCTATCAAATTATACTGAATCACCATTACGGTTGCACCAACTTATTTATAAACAATCATGCAGGCTGACTTTCTCTCTCCAGCAGTTGCAAAACTCTCCTCGAAATGCACAATTGCACGTAAAAGAAAGAAAAGTCATCCTTCCAGTTCGCAACACGAGTCCGAATGCAGAAATCTCGCTCAGACGTCGTGTCCATGTGTGCTCTTAATCGAGCGGCGAACAATGAACAGAAAAAGTGTCGATTTAATCGCCTTTCGATGAAATGAAAACACCACTCGTGTCTGTTGAACCGTCGGTAATGAAAGGAAACTAGGAAGAAAACATATTACAGCATACATCGTGCAGAGCAATTATTGCTTGGACGTTGTCGTGGTTGATCTTGTTATGGTTTGGTGTGGAATTTACGTCTTTCTCGTCATTGATTGCACATATCCATGCCAAGACCGCAAGATATGCAACCGAACATCATCTCCAAACGCACCGAGCGTGCACAATGTAGTGCTTAAGCAAACTTCGTGGTTTATCACTTTACTTGTGGATGATTGCCGTCGATCATAATCAGCCAATAACCAGATTGATTTGTTAACACGTCTCGTTCGAATTTGAAATTGCAATGACCATAAACAAAAGTAGTGTAGCGTGAGTACACTGTACGCATCTATTTTGGGCTCACCATCAGCAACATTGCATTTGATGGTTGTCTGAGCCTCGAGTGTTCTTGAATCATGTATCTCATGTCTCATAAATTCAATTTTTAAAATATCGAATTAATCGTCTGTTAACGAGACCTACCTCAACTGCAATCAACAGACATGAGAAAACGGACGTTAGATCTATGACTAATCAAAGCGGACATATTTTTCTAGCATTATCTTTATAAAATCTAAACAAGTTTTAATGTTTGAAGAAATCACATCAAGAGACAAGCATCGACATCAAACTGTTCTCATCATACTTTCTGGTTTCGTTCCCTGATACAAGGCCCTGCTTATAGTCTAACAAAGGTAGACGTTTCCAAAGTTGAACGACTCACTGCATCGACTAACCTTGATTTTCTCCCAACCCTAACATATGAACTAGTTCCGCGCTACACCTTTGTTGAAGAAATCAGCAGTGACAGCCGTGGCAAAATGTAGCAATTTTAAGTAACAGGAAAACAGCGGAATTGCAATTCGATTGTCAATCAAGTTTTGAAAGCTTTTAAAAGGCAATCTTGGAATGATTTCTGACCGTAACATGTGAACAACCAGCTGACGCCTGCTTTGAACCGTGTCTCGATCATATGATTGTCTCGCGCTAGTAACGAAAGTTCTTGAATCTTTAGATCCACCGCCCCAAAGTTTTCTTCGTCTTCGCAACAATTCTCTTCGCCATGCCGACTTATGTTTCTGTATGACACGACATGTTTCAGGATATCGACCGATCTACCTGGAAAATTATTGCTACTTTGATCCTTTCATGTGATAAAATTTATCCAAGTCGATAAATGTATCCAACGACATCGAATTTTGTTGAAGAAAGATAATGAAGTCATCGAGTTAATTTATCAGTGAAGTTGACGCCGCTTTCGAGCCAAACGCGTTTCGCTGTTGAACCGAATTTTCGAGTGTCTGTGACAGCTTTGTTGCTTTTTATTCTTAATCAAATCAAATATTTTGTTTATTTACAGGACCGCTTTTAATCACCATTTCACCAATTGTTTAAAAATTGTGCAAAACTCGAGAAAAGACTTTGTTAACTGATTTAATTACTTCGAGATCTCTCGAGACATCTTCACGAAAATCTTCTTAAATCGACGTCAAAATGAACGTCATAATTCGACTTCAGAATCTTCCGTGGTCAGCAAACGCTACCGACATTCGCAATTTCTTCAAAGGCTTGATGATCCCAGAAGGTGGAGTGCATATTGTCGGCGGAGAGAACGGAGACGCGTTCATTGCCTTCAGGTAGATATTTTCTGACACTTTGTTGGGTCCGCATAGCTGAAGTTGTGGAAATGCTGGGAATTTTTCAGATTTATTTTAAAAAGTTTAATGATCATTGGAAAACTGAAAACGGAAAGCCGCCTTTGAATCTTTAATTGGGCATCGATTGAATAATACAGTGTAATGGAATTGAGTATTTAAACCTGATTTAAAACCATTGCACTTCGATCGACGATTCTCACGACTCAAACGAGTATTTATGCTTTAATGCTCGGAAGCAATAAAAAATCGTTGCGTGCTAAATGCGCGAGGATTGTTTGCTCAGATTTCGCTTTCAATTGAGTCAAACCTGATTTTCAACTTGTGACGATCTTTATTGACCATTTACACAATAGCCGTATTCAACGATGACACTCATTTCCGCGTGGTTTCCATGTTTTTCCACCGCTCTGCTTAATAGTCTTCGCAACTGCAACACTTTTATTTCTCTTTCCTGAAGCTCGGACGAAGACGCGCGTCAAGCGATGCAGATGAACGGCGGGAAGATTAAAGAGACTCAAGTCTCGCTGCTTCTCTCCTCGCGTGCAGAAATGCAGAAAGTCATTGAGAAGGCTCGACAAGCGTCGTCTTCAGCTTTTGCTATCACCAAGGTGACAACGCAGACACCGTCAGCCGCCAGTATTGCCAATCAATTCGCTAAGAAACTGCCAGAGGCGGCCGTGGTGATGCCTCCACAGCCACCTGTAATTTCTCTCTCAAGCTTCCTGACGCAGTCGATGCAACAGCAAGTTCCGCCACACGTTTCCGTGACACAACCACAACAATTGAACTTGATGTCGGCCTATCAAACCGCTTTGGCTTCGAATGATATGGCGGGCTTGAGTGGCTTGGCTTCCCTTCCGCCAGTGGGAATTCCCAATCAAAATGCAGCCGCCGCTGCCGCAGCTTATTACGCAGCTTTGATGGATCCTAATGCAATGAACTACGCCAATCCTATGACTGCAGGTTTAAACTTAAAACCACCGGTTGCAAACGTTCAAGCTGCAAACTATTTGAATGACCCGCGCGGCAGACGATCGAACTCTCGCGAAAGAAAGCGATATCGCAGCCGAAGTCCCGAAAGAAAGTTGTCGAGACGCTCTCGATCAACCTCGCGAGAATGTTACACTGATAGTGACGGTAAGGACGGCTCAAGACGTCGTACACGTTTCAGTGCAGCACAAGATCGAATCGAAATTCCGAAACATTCAGCCTTGGCACCCGTCATAAGCTCGTCGTCTTCGAGTAGCTTCATGATCCCGCCGCCATCGAACAATATTTGGGAACATCCGCCACCGCAAGTGTTTGCGCACGAAGTCAACGCTCAGCAGAACAACCTCAGCTCGTATGCAAATTATAAAAGCGGCAATTCAAATCCTACACCACGCAACTATCAAACTGAACACTCGGCTCAAGCCGCTTCCGCTTCGTTTGGAAATATTGGAACATGCGTCAAAGTCTCGAACGTTGACAGCGAAACATTTTACAGCGATTTGAGGAAATTCTTCGTCGGCTTGCCGATCGGTCAAAACGACATCAAATTTGTGACCGACGGCAAAGGCAACCGAACTGGTGCAGTGCTGATCCGCTTCTTATCGTCGGACTCGAAGAAAAAAGCTTTGACGAAGAGTATGTGGCAGTTGAAAAGCACTCAAGTCTTGATCACGTCTTGCACCGAAGAAGACTTTGAAAGCGGTTTAGCGAACGCCAAGCCCGGCAACCGAGTTAACCAGGCAAACAATTACAGAAATGATGATCGATACGACTCGAGAAACGACAGATACAGAGAGCGCAGTGACAGCCGCGACCGGGATTATCCAAAAAGAGACAGATACGACGGAAATCACGGCGGTAACAATCAGAATGATGATCGACCAATCAACAATCGCGATGCTGGCAATTTTAGACAGCGTGAACCAGTCGATCGCAATCCGCCCAGAAACTACAGAACTGAGGAACAAGAAAAGCCGAAAGAATACAAACCGGATGAAAACTTCACAGTGCTTATAATCGACGACATTCCCAGAACGGCTAACGAGCCAGACGTTTGTGAAGCTTTTCCGTACATCGTAAGCATCGTCATCGACCGTTACACAGCCTACGTCAAGTTTTCATCACACGAAGCCGCGAAAGTGACGCTCGAGAACAGATTTATCCATTACATCCGCAACAAGCGAGTGTTCTTAGAAGCCGGATCCGAAGCGCAGTTCAGCGATATTGCTAGGAAAAACGGAAAGTTTGACAACCCTGACAACAAAGAAAGCAATGACAGTGGAAACGGATCAGAAAACGTGTTTAACAGCGAGATTAACGATGACAGCAACTCGCGAGACAGCTCGAGAAACCAAAAACCATTCGAATCGCGAGATCCACGTCAAAGAAACTTCGGCAACGATCGCCGCAATGACAACCAGTTCGCAGGAAATGGCAACGGTGGACCGCCGAATCAAATCAAAACTGATTGCATCATCATGAAGAACATGGAACCGGACACGACAATCGAAGAAGTGGAAAATTTCTTCAAGGATCTTGGAATTTACAAGATGAGAGTCCACATTTTGTTGGACAAACGAGGTTTGTAAATACATTCCTAATTAATCATCATTCTCTAAAATTTTAATTTTCAGGTCAACCTTGTGGCGATTGCTTTGTTGAGTTCAAATTCCCTAACGACTCCACTCGTGCTGTAGTGAAGAATAACCAAATGCTGAAAAACAACCGTGTCACCGTAATGCTGATCCCTAGAGAACAAGTTCAAGCCGTCCTCAGCTCCTTCGGCGGCGACGATAGACCTCAGCCTCCAATGAACATGCAAAACCGCAACAGGAGGAACGATTGGTCACCTCCAGAAGACTTTGGCAGCCCTGGATGCGTCGTGATGTTGTCCAACTTGTCCTATCGAGCCACCACCGAAGACATTCTCGACTGCTTTAGAGAGTTCGAGTTGCACCCTGACCAGGTCATCCGGCGATTCAATGACATGGGACAACCCACCGGCAACGCGTGTGTCAACTTCAACTCGCAGGACGACTGTGAAATGGCTTTGGAGAAATATAACAGCGCTAAAATTATGGATCGACCAGTCTGGCTGAAGCGCGCCTAGCACCAAGAAATCCCCGACAAGGACAGTAGCGACTAAGTTAAGCTAAGATGTGAAACGGAAAAATTCTTTATTTGAAGGGAATTTTAAATTATATCCAAACTGTGCGACGATTAAAGTAGTTTTAATTGGACTTCAACCGTGTTCGCCTATTTGTCCTTCTTTTCAGCGCTGTTCAATGAGTTGTAGAGACGTTTCAGCTCGACACCGACCAGATCTGTGCAGACGACACCGTCAACGTCAACGAAGTTGGCGCACGATTTCGTTGTTGACACTTCGCGGACGTTCTTGGTGTCTTTCACGCTTAGCGTGAGTGTGTATTTGTCGTCGTACTTCTTCATGTCAGAGCTGGCGGTCCACTTCTTGATGTTCTTGCCGTTGCCGTCGCTTTGGAGAGCCACGGCGAAGATTCCTTTCTCGACATAAGTTGTGTAGACTGTCAGGATGCCCATCAGCACGAAGTATGAGGCAACGCAAGCGATCAGGATTGGCTTTGATGTAGGGAAGGTGTAGAGGTAGTCGTATCCCAAAGCAAACAGAGCAACACCGACAGCCAGAGCGCAGATGAACAGTCGCCCGTCGACAATTCCGAAATGTTCCTTGCAGTTCGGTCGCTCCATCAGGGAGTTCTTGAATGCGTCATCGATGGCGTGCTTCACTTGAGACCCATCCCATTTGTTGATTTGGACGACCTACAAGAAAGGAAATTGCAAAACTGAGCTGGCGAAGTCAAATGATGATGTGGCCTGAGATGTTTTTCTCTTCAACGCCCGAGCGTCCGAGAAATCCAACTCGACCGCCGAAACACTCACCTCCTGTTCGTCCTCGGACTTGTCGCTCTTCTTGTTTGTCATCCTTACAACTTTGCTGATAACTCAATTAAATTATCTTTTCTCTGATGCCGCTTTGCAAGTTTCTGCTTCAATGTTGACGCGAAAGTGACGCGAGTCAAATGTTTATAAAGCAAAAAAATTATCGTCGAAAGTCACGTAGCTCTAAGTTTTGCCTGTTTTAAGGATCTAAACCGTAGAATTAAGTAGTATAAATGGCGAGCGAGGAGTCTAAGCTATCCCACAGATCCCGCAAGCGCATCAAGGAGGTCAAGAGGAAGGCCAGACCGGGTTGGTTACGATTTCCATTGTTTCGATTGTCCAACTTCATTTCTTCTTCTTTTT